>UCOH01011867.1:0-124917 GCA_900474275.1 Synergus japonicus | reverse complement strand
CATTTAAATTTCGCGCGCTAATAACGTTCAAATTATAAAGTTTATGTTGGATTTCCTGATCATTTATAAATTAAGAATGAAAGAGAAATCTACTTATGTCTCTTTCACTCTCACTACGATGCAACGCAAGCTTTTGCTATTTATTTTAGATTAAAAGTTTTAATTTTTCAAAAGAAATCTGAACGAACATAGTGTGAAGAATTTTAGCATATTGAAAACACCTCTACTGTAAGATTAACCAATCAAGCTTAAAATATTGAATTTTAATAGGTTTGAGGTCAAGTAATAGCTTTAAAGTTCAATTTCTCGATTTTTCTCGACGAACAATAGAAACAAATATTATATTTTATTGCTCTAACCCGCTATTCTTTTTATAAACAGGAGTTTGAAATGATATAAGTGGAAAGTTTCTTAAAATGAAAGAAATTAAATCTGAATAATAGAAAGTAACTAAAATAGATTGATACCTGACTTCCGACATTATCCATTTAAGAGCAAGAAACAGTTATTACGACTAGTTAATATCTTAAAAGTACTCACACCACCTGCCTTCTTCCCAGCAATTTTTAAAACCTCCTGAGACTCTCCATTCCCCATATAAACAGTCATGCTTTGAGGCAAAGTAATGTAGTTATTCGAAGTGATATTAACACTGCTCGTCGAAGGTTGATTACTCCTCTCACTCATATCCTCACTCATCATGTCACTCTGAGTAATATTTGCTTTCGCCAATGCCTCCTCCACCAAATTCCTCTTCAAAGTTCTTTCCTTTGTCTCGCCTTGCATAGTCAGAAACAATTCCCTAGAACTTCTACCCTTCAAATTAAAACCGACAACCGTTTCTTCACTGCCTACACACATACTTTCTTCATCCTGGATCGTCTTACTCGTGTCATTCTCCGAAACAAGAAAACTCTTCACTTCAGAAACCTTTGACCTCTTCTCCAAATTCTGCCTCTCAAAATACTGTGAAGGTCCCGCCAAATCTGCTTTCCTCTTTAAATGAAGGGGCCTAGATCCATCCTCCTGCTTCTTCTCCATTTCCCAACCCTCAAACACCTCCGGAGCCAGCGAACACACCGACGCGATTTTTATTCCCATCGATTCTTCCGCAGAATCCTTCGACTGAGAAAATTGTGGTATTTGCGTCACAACCGCTTGTACCGTTTTCATTTCCGTTTTTGAAACTACAGGCAAATCCTTCACGGGACTTACATTTGCTTTTGAAGGATTCAAAACTTTTTGCGTCCTTCGATTAATAAATTGTGGAGTCAAGGGCCTTTGAGTCCGAAGCTGTGAAGTTGTTTTCTGTTGACTCTGAGTCTGCTGATAAATTAGTCGTGGAGTCATCCGTTGTTGACCCATTTGTTGCTGACTTAATTGTTGTAGACCCACTTGTCGTTGATTAAATCCCGGACTGGGCACCTGTGGATTGAGCACTCTCGTACCCACAACGAACCTTAAATTTGAAATCTGTGGATTCGCAACTTTCGAATTTTGGGGAGTACTTTCCGCATTCGAAATATTTTGTTTTCGAGTACTTTCCGCGTTCATATGACTCTCGTTTTGCGGATCACTTTCAGAGTTTGTGATTCTCTGACTTTGTGAAGTGCTTTCCTGAGTGAGTCCCTGATTCCGTGTAATATTTTCCGAATTAATGATCCTGGAGTTTAAATTCTGTGAATTCACGAGTTTAAGATTCGAATTCAACTGATTCAAGAACCTCTGACGAACCGGACCCTCAAACATTTGATTTAAAATCCTTGTATTCGATAACTGAGCATTTATTCTTAACTGCGAAGTGTACTCACTCAAACTTTTCCGTGGACTAGAATTCTTCATAGTCTGAATGCTAGTGATCGTCGGTTTCGACTCTTTTTTTTGCAAGGAATTGGACGCAATCGAAGAATGTATACTCATGTTTTCAACAGAATCTAAATTATTTTTTGCAGCAGCTTCTAAATCAAATTTTGCAGTCGACTCCATGCTCTGATTCCCGATTCTGGCAAGATGTTCATTGCGTCGCTTCAAGTCAAGAATTTCGATCTTTCTACCGTCGTTGGTGGTGAGGATTTTGGGGTTCAGTTTTTCGCTAATAATCTGTCGCATAAAATCAAAAAGGTGATTTTAATTCCCCTCAGTACCCGACAGCGACGAAAAAAAAAAAAAACGTACCTCGATGTCTTCTGGCTCCTCGTCACTGTCAAGTAAAATAACAGTATTTGAATCGTCATCATTCTTTTTAATACCGCCATATTCACTTTGCGTCACGTTGGTCGACGAATTTGTCCCCTCGAGACTACTCGAGTCTTTCGTCATCTGTCGACTGTAATCAATCACACCAAGTTAAGAGTTTAATTATTCCTAATATTTCTTGTCTACCATGCCGAATTAGATTCTCATTTTTTCTAGCTTCATTTCGAAAGTTGAAGCCAAGAATCGATTAGGGTATTTGCACAGGCCTATATAAATATCCCCTGGGACAATTCGCGCTCAAATTCACGAGTCTTGATTTTATTTAAATTGTAGTTTGAGAGAAAATCGAAAGTCGTGAATTTAAAACTGGGAGGGAGATTTTAAATTTTTATTAATTGAAAAGAAATCTGTAAAAAGAAATTCACTAACCTTTGGGCAACTTTCATTACTTCTTTCATTTTGTATGAAAGAGGGCCGGGCCGAACTTTTACAGTTGGGAGATTTTCAGAATCGTGACTGTCGGAATTATATCCATTCTGTTCGTTTGAATTCTGCCCTACGGAAAGTTCGCTGTCGCTATCTAAGTCTTCTGGACATGGCTCTCTGCTCTCGGTATCTCTATTATTTAAATAAAAAAAATGTATGAATTATTTCTTATAACGATTTACTGATGATATCATCTGATGATAATAAATTTTATGATAATAAATTTTCTTTACCTTGCTGCTACACCTTCTTCATGAATTGACCGATTTATAATTGGAGATTTATCTACGAGAAAAGAAATTTAATTTAGATGAGGTGGTTTCAAAGTATAATTAAAGATAAATTATTGTAACTACATAGAGGTTTCTTTTCCCATAAGAACTCGAAATCTCACCTATAATTGATCGGCATTCGGCGCATTCCCATGTAGAACTTGACCATTTTAAGTGTCCGCAGTGCCTGTGAATTCCTTGGGATCCACACATTCGACAGAGAACCATTTCCCACTTGCTAGAAATTTAAAGTAAAATAAAAGATAAAGTTTCAAAACTGGATTGAAAAAAAAAGATTAAAAATATAAATCTATGAAAAAGTAAAAGCGTCTTTAGATTCTAATACTCTGAAGTTAGATTTTATAATCTGCGATTCCTAAACATGTAATTAAAAAGAAAATTAAACAGTATAAACTAATTAAAGCGAAATAAATCGTATTTAAAATGAATTTTGTCCAGTTGAATTAACGTCATGAGATGTCCTTACTTTGTCGATCCCCTAAAACAATTAATTAAGCAATTAATATCCCAAATTTTCTCTTAAGGATAATAAATTAATCAAAATTTCAAGGTTGTTACAGACTTCAAAATTCGCTGAATTTTTCAATTTGGAAAGCAACATTCTATCGAAATTGTAATTTTTCTCGATTTTAAATTTGTTACAGTAACTAATTCTTCGCAAGGAGAGCAGAATTCGATGACTTTTTTCTGTTTACCAGACTCTGTAGCAACCTAGAATTAATTCTCCATCGTGAAGTTATAAAAAAATATATAATTCGAAATTTGCACTCACGCGTTGCTGCTCGAGTATTTTCTTCCCTTCGGACAGACGCAAGTTTCCGCATCGCACTGGTTATGCCTATAGAGTAACTCCTGATAAGCATTTGGTACCAATTCCCAAGATGCATCCCTAAAATAATATTTAAATAAGAAATCAGAAACGGGAATAACAGTTTTCAATTGGCAAATTCGGACTCTTTTAAATAATAACACTCACTGTAAGGGAATAAAAATTCCATGCTCGAGCATCGCCTCCTGGAATTCCTTCTTGTTGTTGCAAAGCGGACACTTGAAAAAATAGCCGGAGCTGTTTGCGAGTTGCTGAAAACAGAATTTTATTTTTAAATAAGTAGGTAAAAAGACGTTACGAGTTGATTTGTGTAAGAGTACTTGAAAGATGGATCACCTACCTGTACACATTTTCGATGAAAAAAGGCATTTTTCTTACAACAGGGGGCCCATAATGTTTTCAAAATATCCATGTAATTAACGTTATCATAACAAATGTAACATAGAGTACTTTCTGCATTTTGGACATCCTCCACGACTCGAGAGTCGATTAGCTGTTTTGGTCTGTGATTGATACAATAAGATCTGCAAAAATATAAACTAGCTGTGAAGTTGTACCAACTTTTGTACTCATTCAATGAGCACTTTGCTTTCTGTAAGCAAATATGATTTGCTTCCTCATAGAGGAAGCAATAAGAAGTTTATATATTTTTTGAACATTTTTTTTTATTTTAAATAATTTTAAATTTTATTTTAAATACATCCGGACAATTTTCAGATCATCATATTAGATATATTGCCCTTGAAATATGTTCAAAAAAATCTTTTTTAGGAAACTGGATTTTGTCACCACTATAAAGCTTCCTCTAGGAGGAAGCAAAATTCAGTAATTAGTCTTGAATTTCACTTTTAAAGCATCCCAATTATGAGAATTCCATTCTTTATTAGCTACCTAAATTCTCCGTAGAATTGATGTAATGATCCATTTCTCAAACCACAAGGAAGATGAAAGATGCGTTTGCATTTTGTATTACAACATCCTAAGGTCGCGCCAATCTTTTTACAATGAAAGCAATTCTGCAAAAAATAATAAAACATAATTATTATAAAGTGTACATTAAGTTTGTAATTCTGCAATTACAATACTTTATAACTTTACGTTACATTTTATCTTCATTCACATTACTTATATGTGTATTAATACATGTGTCTTAATACTTACGAGTCGCTTTCCTCTTCTCAATTCTTTCTGAATGTCTACTGATAAAAATCCCAAAATTCCCTGATCATCACGACCTCTTTGTTCCATCATCGAGGACAAAAGCTGAAAAAGTAATATTTATTTATTGTAGTTCCTCTTACATGTTTATTCCAGTTTTACACATTATTTTTTGAAGAAGTACTTAATTAATAGAAATTAAAAAACTTACTAGGCAATAATAATGTGTAACGATTGTTCCAAGCTCGTACAACTTTCCATATTCGACTTCATTGTCTTCGGAAAGTCCACAGAAGCAACAAATCTTTCCGGGAGTCGCGAGTTGACAACTAGCAGCGCTTGATCTCCGACGAGACATTTTGTTTCCTAAAAAATAACAGAACTCTTGGAATTTTTGTTAAGATTTACGATATTGAGGAAAAAAAATCAAAATAAAATTTAGTTTTCAGTGTTATTTGAAGCTTTAGACGATGCAGTCGTTATTATTCAAAATTATAAATTAAATCGTAAAACTGACATTATTAAATAATTAAATCCGAACCTTTATTAATATTTAAAATGTTCAATTCTAAGGCTCAAAATTAAGACATAAAAAACTGGAAATTATTTGCATTTCAGGGGTCACAGGCTCTATTATTTATAAAATAGAAGAATAGAGTACTTTTTTTCTTGATGAAGGACAGTATATTTTTGACTTAATTTTAAAAATAAATAAAATTGCAAAAATGAATATAATCAATATAATCCCATCTTCAGTAACCTTATCAACATGATATTAAAGTTTATATCAATCCTATACTTATCTTACACGTTAATTTTGCACAGCATTGTAATGGAACAATTAAAAATAAATATACTCATTTTAACCAATAAAAAATATAAAGAAAACTAAACAATTTTTCAAATAAATTAAATTATTTAATTTCGAAAAAAAAAACACCTAGGGTTTCCTGAACCACACTCAAGTTCTAACGAGTTATAATTAATAATAATAAATCACATTGCATTTGTAGTTTGTGTATCTTGAGGGTAAGCCTTCAAAAATTTTCATATTTTCTTCAACTATTCTCGAAAATATAATTATTTCGGGTTTCAGAAAACCACATTTTTGGGGAAATGTAAACTTATTGCGAGCATATAACGGAAAATAAGCAACACGGGGCTTATAAAGGGTACAAAAGTGAGAGAATTTGACATAATGCAGGAAACTCGGAACAAAATTAATCAAACATCATACCGTTTACATTCCTGGAGAAAGGCACAACCTTAGGCAATAACAACACAAGAAACACAAATTTTTTAAAACACCTTGGCACTTTAAATTAGCAGCGCGACAAAACTTCTACAAGTTTAACTAAAATTTGGCAGAGTCGGCTTTCGGCCGTCGACGGACACACGCCATGTCGCCATCGCCATTTCTTCGATCTATCGAAATCCCGCGTGTCGCCATTTTGTCATTTAATGTCAAAAATGAAACATAGAGGTCAGGACTTCTCAAGGCGGGAATTTTGAATTTTTAAAGGATTAAGGTTTTTTTAACAACATTTTGGACAGATTATTTAGTCTATTTAAAAATAAAAACAATTTAATTAATATATAATCCTTCCTGTCATTATAAATAAAAAACAGTAATAAATTTATATCATTTTGCAAGGTAAACTCAAGGAAGTCAAGTTAGGTCAATTTGAAAAGAATGCTGAGCTATTTTTTTTATTCCACAGTGTATTTTCGTTTGGAATTTTATTGACGAAATTCAGTTACGATACTGATAATGCATTATGAATCAGGTAACCATTTTAATACCCTCCCCCTTAATACTCTGCCTAATTAGGAATTCTTTTTCTTGAATTTTTCCTGAATTTCTGTCTCTCTCCTCTCTTTCAACTGTCAACCAATCAGAACCACTTTTGGTTTCCCGCCAATTCGAAAATCGATTTTCGATTCGATATTTTATACATACAGTGTGTACTAAATATATCCTTCCTTTTTTTGCCTTAATTGTTTAAACAAACAAATAAAGAAAAAAGGCATAGAAAAAATTTTGATAACTAATGTTTATTACTTTGTTTACAAAAAACAGTAATAGGTAAAGTTTTATAACATTAAAAAATGACACTATTATTTCATTGATTATGTATTTTGTATTTCAAATCTTTTCACCTGTTCGATCCATAAAAACCAGCCTTTCTCTGCACAAAAACAAACTGACAGGCGCTACATTAAAACCAGTCTTTAGAATTCAAAATGGCGCAGCTCATATATCCATTTGAACCAAATTGAACAAAAAAAAAAACATTGTTTTGAAATATTTTTCTGTTTTTGTTGTTTCTTATATAATATCTATGTAATAAATTAAAAACATTGAAAATATGGCGCCACTATTTCAACGTGCCAATGGTTCTCCCATGCAGTTTTATCTAACAAATCTACCCAAAGAATTTTTAAGAAATTTAACAGATCTGATAGAGGTATTAGCAACTTCATTTTTATGCAAATTGATACAAGAATTTGAACATTTTTGCCTAAATGATTGCGACAAATCATCTAACCATCTAAATTTCCGAGATCAGTTGACAGAAATCACTCCGATTCATAAAGACGACTATTTATCTGCATTCTTAAAAAAATACATTCAATCGTTCAATTGTTATTTCTTTTTTTCAGGAGTGTTCACCTTTTTTCACTTATTTTGAATTTTGTGTTTTTGAATACTTTTCAATTTGATTTGATTGAATTCGCCTTGATTTTTGTAAAGTTCTTATGATTTATTTGAAGTTCTTTTCAATATCTCTTGAATTCTAACTTAAATTTATGAACTTGAATTGAAGTCAAGGTTTTTTTCTTGTTTTTAGCCAAACTTATTAATAACTCAATTTTATTGGTTTATGTTCTAAAATAAAATGTCTTTAATTTTTAGAAGAATGGAGGAAAAGTGGAAAAGACTGTGAATGAAGATGAATATCTTACATTCACTGTACCTTGGGAATGTTACACTTATCGATTCGTTTTCGATGTATTATTCATCCAACATTGTGTAAAATACAATACTCTTCTCGATATAGATCAATATTAGTAAGTCCAATTTTTTATTCTAATTATATTCATTTTATTCTCCTTCCTTTTTTCAGAGAAAGAATTTTTTAAATAAATAAGTACAGATATCTCAGCGTAAAAAACTTCTAAGAAAGGAAAAATAGAGTGATTTATTTAATGCAAATAGGGAAAAAGTGGAATAAATTAATTCAGTGCATCAGTTTACTAAATCTTCTTTGACTCTTAAACGTTTCGAAATTGAATAATTTCGAATTGATAGTGAAATCTCAAACTTATAAATTTTACTTATAATAATTTTATTTATTTATAGCATTGGAGACTCGAGACTTAAGACTCAAAACAACAGAATGTTCAGATTGCTAACGGGAAATAGCACTATTGTTAAAGAGGAAAATTTATCTCTCAACGAGGTACGTCAAAAATATAATAAAAGGGTGTTTGCTTTCATGTATGATATATTTTTCTTTAAATTTTTATTAATTTTTGTATTTTTACAGACTTTCTCTGACATAACAAATTTGCCAACAAAATCGCCGACGTCAATATGTCCAAAAGAGGTAGGTTTCAAGATAAAATGAAACACTTCTTTAATTTTCATGATGGATTAAAGTTTGCTGGGAATTTTTTTTTAGAAATATATTTTATTTCATCATTTTATTGTGTATCTGAAACAAATTTTCTTTTTTTTCAGGTTCTTATAGTTTTAAACCGTTTGAAACCTTCAGAATTGAAAAATCCTTTTTCGAGTATAGAAAGAATCGCAACAAATTGGATAAAAACTGAATCAATCAAATCGGAAATTAAAATTGAAGATACATCTTATGAACCTCCCAATTCACAAAGTACACTCAATCGAAGGTAGAATTGAGGGAAAAATTACTATTAATTTTAATTTTATTATCAATTTTCCAATAATTATTATTTATAAGAATAATTTTAATTCGAAAATTATTTTTCGATACTTTTATAAATATTTTATTTTTAGATTCACAGATGACGAATATTTGCCAAACGTTAGCGGGTTATCTGATACAGAACATCAAGATTGTGACGTGGATATGAAAGAAGAGTATTCAGATCCTGAACCTTCGACTTCAACAGCAAGAAAAAGTTTAAAACCGAACACGTAAGTTATTTTAATTTAAAATCTTGAATTGCACATTATTTAAATAATTACAAAATTAGACTGGCTTTACATTTTTCTGGAAAGTAATTTCGCTTCTTAAATATTCGTCCCATTTTTTAATAAGTAATCTGTGTCTTAAAACTTGTAGGATATCCGAACGTAGGACAAACATCATTGAGCCATCTGATTCAGAATTAGAAACTTCTTACGTGGATAATATAGAAGAACGTGTAAAAGATGAACCTTGGATTTCAACACAGAAACGAAAATCTGAAAACAACTCGTAAGAAATTTTCATTAAAAATTTTGCATTGCATATTATTCGAATAATTAAAAGATTGGTTTGCCTTAAAATTTTTCTCGAGATTAATGTTCGAAACATTTTCAGGTCATCTAATGACGATTTAGGTGCTGAACCTCGGACTCCAATTGTAAAAAGAAGAGTAACAAGAGTAGGAAATAAGGAGTAAGATATTTTCATTAAAAATTTTAAATTGCACATTACTTGAATTAAAAAATTTGTTTGGCTTCTTTAAACTGTGTATTTTGAAATTTGTAGATTTAAAAAAGGACCAACTGAAGAATTAGTTCAGTGGGCTCAGGAAGTCACCAAAAATATGGAAAAAGACGAATTCGGTTATCCGAAAGGAAATAGTCAAGAATATGAAAAATGGGAAAAAGATATGATGATAGCCTTTATTGTCCGTGTAGGAGGGTATGATGCATGCAAAGGGGCTAAATTATGGCAATTAGCTTACGATTTAAAGGTAATTATAATCCTGTAAGATATTAAATTTTCCTGAAAGAGTAGAAGTATGTAATATTAAATCAAAATATTTTCTTTTTAAGATCCTTCCGAAACGCAGGACATATAATTCTTTAATGTACGAATGCCGCACTCATATTTTGACCAAAATTGAAGATTTTAAATTACCACCAGATATAGAAGCCAATTTCATCAGGATAAGGCCACTAATAAAGTAAGGAGCGTTAGATTCTTTTAAATGCTATTGATTATTAATTTTTTTTCTCTGGATTAAGTTTATAATTTATAAGACTAATTTTACTTGGAATTTTTTTCTTAGTTCCAAAGTTCAAAGAGCCTCCGAGGAGTTAAAGGCATGGGCTAAGGAAGTTACTGCAAATAAAAAGAAAGATGAGTTTGGTTACCCAATTGGTAAGATTAACTACACTTGGGAATATGAAATGATGATAGAGTTCTTAATCAAATCAGGAATGATTAAAGATGCTTGTTCGCTTACTACATGGGAATTTGCTTGCACCTTAAAAGTAATTAATTTTGTCAATTATTAAGAATTAACTTCTAACACTCGAAAAATAGTAGAAGTATAATATTAATATTTTTTATAGATCTTTCCGCGGTGCAGGGCAGCACGCTCTTTACAAAAGATCTTTCGTACTAATTGTCTGTTTGAGATTGAAAAATATAATTTGCCGAAGGAGATCGAAGCGCAGTTTTTCAAGTTGAAACCGGTTCTTAGTCAAACGTGAGATTATTTTTAATTTTAATTATATCAAAAAAGGAAAGGATGTTTTAAATTACTGTTAAAAATAACATAAGTTAATTCCACATTCCCTTTTATATTCAGAACTGTGGAGCCATCCGAAGAATTGAAAGCGTGGGCTGAAAAAATGAGGAGGCCAGCTACTAATAAGAGAAAGGGAAAACATTGTAAAGAATGGAGTAACAGACTTATGTTGGAATACTTGATCAAAACGGATCAAGTTGAGAATTATAAATCAATAAATACGTGGAAATGTTTTAAGGAACTGAAAGTAAATATAGTTTTGTAAATTTAAAAATATGTATGTAAATTTTGTGCAAAAGTAGAAGCATAATTAATTTTTTTAGCTCCTCCCGGAAAATAAGTCATTGAATGCTATAGCTTGGAAATTTCGGCATGAAGTCTTACCTACGATTGAACATCTTGATTTACCAGAAGAAATTGTTGAGCGGTTTAACAAAACATTGAAATATAAAAGGTTTGATTACTCTATTCATATTATTAACAAGGATTTAACTACTAACAATTTTGAATACCAAAGCATTTCAAAGATTTCAAGCTGAATTTACAAGAATAGAAGTTGAATTTAAAAGAATTAAATACATTCAAACTGATTTTAAAATAATACTTTTGATTTCAACCGGAATTCGACAGAATTCAAGTTCAGAATTGGAAATCATTTGTGGAATCTACACCCTGCTTATAAATTATTTTTATAAATAATTGTTTTATTATTTCAATTAGTTACACAGATGTCGAGATAACGGAAGAAGTCGAAATATGGGCTGCGGAAGTTTCGAAGGGTCGCAGAAAGGACAAATTTGGGCATCCAATTGAATTAAATACAACTATTCAGCCTTGGGAAAAAGTATTAATGGTGGAGTTCGTTCGCAAAATTGGAAGAATTGATTTAGCTAAAGCACCTAACTTTTGGAAGCTTGCTATTGATTTAAAAGTAATTATAATTACACATTTACTCACACTCAAATTTAAATTCGAATTTTCCAAAAATAGTAGGAGTAATAATTATAATAATTATAATGTTTAATTTTCAGTTCCTGCCAAAAAAAAGGTCAATATTCACTTTAGCTAATATGTATCGCTACACAATTCTGCCAAAAATCGAAGATTATAATTTGTCACCAGAAGAGGAAGCTGAATTTATTAAATCACGAACAGATGCAGATGTCAAAATGTAACTATTATTTTTATATTAGCTGTAATCGAAAAAATTCATTTGAAGTGATTAATTAATCAAACTTCTTTTTTTCTAGCTGCAATACGATGGGCAAACATGGAAGAAGAGGCCATAGACACAATACGCTTGACATTTCTATCTCGTAAAAGAGTTGCACTTATTTATTAGTAGAATACATAAGATGATATATTATTTTTATACTTTCAATATGATAACAGGATAATTTATTAATACTAAAAATGTTTCCATTCTTCTATTTTTTACAGAGAAATGATATAAATTATAGATTTCTTTATTTACTACGCGCTACGCGCGCCAACCCCAATTTATACTATTTGATGTATTTTCTTTTTATTTTAAATATATCTGAATTATTATTATTATTATTATTTTGAAATTTTTATTCTATGATTTATTATTTGTAGAAACCATAAAGTTATTGACTCCCACGTGAGATACTTCCTTATTGATCATTTTATTGATTTTGTATAATTTACATTTTAATGAAATTGGCTAAAGACCATAAAATTTTATTGAATGACTACATTTTGTTATATATGTAAGAAATTTATCAGATTTCCTGTATAGAAAATTCATTGTCATTCAGATTTTTTCCTAATTTTCAAATTTCCCGCTAAAGTCTTCGACGCCAGCACCTCTAGCGACAGCAGCCAGCAACTCTCACGTCATCATCCTAACCACTAACCTCAAAAAAACGCGAAGTTTCTGTTTCGACGTGCTCGCGAAGTTCCAAAATAAAACAGATGAAACGCAGTTTACCCCTGAAATTTTATCCACACTTATAAGTGAAAAATAAATCTAATATGCGCTTCTCTTGTGTAAGAATACCGCCCCGGAAAATATAAGAAATCTATCCTAATTTATTAATACCCCCTCCAGGTCTAAAATTTTGTTCCTGCTCTTCCTGCTTATCCCGATCGGTCATCGGTCGGTCGCGGGTTTGCTCGAATTGCTCGAACCCAAATCCCGAATCCAACCGGCGTTGCGCGAGTGTTATGAGTTCAAGTGAACTCAGTGGACGCGCGGCGCGTGCGAATGGTTTTCGCTTTTTTTATATTAATAATAAAAAAATGCTTCGAATTAATAACAATAATTATGCAGTGAGCATCTAGGAATAATTTCGCGATCGCGAGGAACATGAGGCGATCCTGGAACGAGGAGTGAATGTCCTCTCTGTTCCAGAGAGACGAAAAAAGGGAATTCTCAGGACAGAAATCGTTCACACCCGACCCGGCTGTCAGACGCCATGTTTCCGAAACGAAAACTGATGGAGAGTTTTATAAAGCTGGCTCTTTATTGCCTCGTCTTCGTCGCCTTTGATTTTACTCATGCTGGTGAGTTTCGAACCCTGGTTTTTCAATTCTCGAGGATTTTTCACGAAACTCTTTTTCATTGAGAAAATGCCAATCCGGATAGAAAGGCTGGCCAACGATTTGCCCTTATCGGCTTCCCTTTTCTGAATGTCAAGTTATCAGGGAATTACAGGAAAGAGAATTTTGATAAAGGGATTTGATAAATTTGTGGATTTGTGATGTAATGTTGTAAGTAGGCTAGAAGCAATGGATTTACGCCCACGTGCTCTGAATTAACACGTGCTTTCGCTTGGGTTTTGATTCGAGGCCAAAACAAAAAGCATCGGAATTCATTGTGACTGATAAGGGACTTTGATTTGATTGTATAAAACTGGATTGTTGCTCCAAAGTGTTGTGTAGGGTATTTTATTTTAGAAATAGGTTTAAATATGTAGTTGTAAATATTTTTTACTATCAGATTTGTTGTTTTTTCTTGTTTTTATTCTTGTGATTATTGATCGCGTCCTCGACAATGTAAAATTATATTTGAGAACATTGTTGAAGGAACGTTTCTAATAAATATTTTTTAAAATTTGCAACTGTTTTTAATTGAATACCAGTTCTATTTTTAAAAGCTGAGATTAGTAATTATCTTTTTTTAACGGGTTAAATACCAAAACAAATAAAGTTTAATTTAATTAATTTTAGTTTCTTTCGTAAAGTCTTATGAAAAAGTCTGGATGTTAAATAAGTTTTCAGTTGGCTTCAAGAAAAGCCTAATTCTTATTATATTTAGGAAATGTAAAAGACGAGAAATTAGTAGCAAATCACTGATTAATTAACGGTCGCTTTGATGTGATTTTGAATTTACATTACATATTGCCTATGTGTGTCAGTGTTTGTACCATCCATCCTGCAACATTGATCGAGGGCAAGAGGAACTTTAAAAGGGACCGAATATTATGAAAATTCCCTCGCCGAGGCGATTGTACATAGCTTCTTTCAGCTTTCTGTCTGTCTGGCTCTGAAAAAATATACTTTTTATGAATTGAGAACGAAAATTACCACTTAAATAAATTGTGTTTGATTTGAGTCAAATAAAATAATAATTCAGCTTCCATACTGTTCGGCAATCTCTTGACAATCCTAACTAGCTTTACTTGATTGAGATTCTATTTTTAAAAATATTTAAACAGTATTTCAATTTCTAAATATAATATTTATTAAGAAAAATGAAGAGATCGAACATTTGAGATAAAACTTAAGTTCAACACTTTTAAAAAAAAATTTTAAATATTAGAGATTATTAATTATGTATATAAGAAATCTCTATCGTTTCGAGAATTCAAATTTTTTCAGTTTGAAATTTAAACTATAGTTTATTGATTAATTTTTTTTTTTTGGAAAAAACACTAAATAGATAAATTTATAGATTAAAAGCTATTTAATTTTATGTTAGTTTTTTAGGAAGAGTTTTGTAGCTTCTCTCGTTAAAATATCTAGTTTTAAATTTCAATTAAAGCATTAAATGAAGTTTTTAGCATTTGATGGTTTTCTTTTTCATACTTTTTCCTGCAATCAGGAAAAGTTTTAATTACATTTAATGGAAGTGAAAAGGCTTTAAAGATCAAAAGTTGCGCCATTCAAAGTTTTGTCAATTGTTTCGTGTGTACAGAAAATGTTTTTCATTTCAAATCCTTTAAAATTAAACTTTTGAAATGTATTTTAATTGAAGTGATACACTCAAAGTTTTCAGTAGCAAAAAATCCGAAATAGAGGCGTTTCCAATAATATAATAATGCTGTTTACTATTGAGAACGGAATTTATTTACTATTGGCGATTTTACTAATTTGCACTATTTTTCGACATTTAAAAATTTTGAATGACGTACATTTGAAACCACAACATTTTGAAAATAGAAATTTAAAATTGTTTGACTATTGAGCTCTTTATCTTAAAATTATTTTTAATTTAGCATTCTTCCGATTTAAAGGCTTTAATTTTCAAAACAGATTAAAATCTTCAGTAACACTCCTCCACCCAGAATCTAATTTTATTTATTTATTTAATTTATTATATATTTCAAATATTATTTAATCCTCGAAGTAGAAATAGAATAATGAAGAAAATAAATTATCTACAAGATTGAGGAGAACAAAAGTTGAACAACTAATTTTTTACAGAATTGGCAGCATCGGAGACTACGGGATCACAAAATGAACCTTCGCTTAGCATAGATATATCTCAAGCTGCAGAAGGAATCGAAGCTGGAAGCACTCCTTCATTAACTTGTAGACTCAGCGAACCAGGTCAAATTTTGTGGCTTTCGCCAGGAAGAACTTTAGTGGTCGTGAAAGAGTCAAAGAAAGTTGGAAGATTAGATTTAAAGCAAGCTCGTAGACAGGACACAGGAAATTATACCTGCAAAGCAAAAACTGAATCAGGAAAATCCCTTGACAAAACAGTTTATATTCGTGTCATAGGTACGAAAAAATTCCATTTAATTAATTATTAATCGCTAATTTGTAAATATACATTTCTAAAAAACATTTTTTTAGATGAAGAAATAAAATTTATATCTAATTTTCAGAACCGGGTAAAATAGAACCTGAAGACAAGATAAGGACAAAAGTCTTGGAACCAGCGAATCTGACTTGCCACATTTTCGGCGATCCTCTTCAAAATTTCAGTTGGACGAAAGGCAACAGTTCCGAGAATGAAGGATTTTTAAAAGAACACACGATCCTGAAAAAAGTGAATGAGACTTATGTTCAGCTGCAATTAAATTTCAAGAGTGTAACCAGAAAAGACAATGGCACTTACACTTGCCGCGCTCGAGATTATAGCACAAATTTATCCGCACAAGTTCATCTTTTCGTGATAGAAGTTCCTCAAGTCAACATAGACTTTATGAAAGCTGTTGGCGCTGGAAGTATATTTTTAAACTGGACTGTAAACGATGGCAATGAGCCGATACAGAGATACTTCATCCAGCACTTAAAGAATGGAACAGATCAGTGGCAATTTTATAACGAACAGATTGGGGGCGGAATTACAAGCTACGTTCTAACTGGATTGGAAAAAGAGACGCCTTATAAGATTAAAATCAGTGCAAGTAATGCTGTTGGTAGTTCTCATTATCAAAATGCTCAAGAATGGATTACTACCTTAAAAGAAGGTACGGAAAAAAATTAAAATAAAATCTATAATAAACTAGGGGATCGGAGTAAACAAATTTAATCAAGTGGAAATATTGTTTTGGACTATCAAATAACGTTTGTTTTTTTTTATTTCAGATCCGATTTTCATTCCCAACGTTCAGGCCAATGGGGCGACTGAAAATTCAATTACGATAATGTGGTCGTTACCCGAGTCTGAAGAACTGAGAGAACACGTTCATTTTTATAATTTAAAGGCAACTCACAATAATGAAAATCTAGAGACGACTCAAGCTGCTAATGCAGAAAATTATTACGCGTTTATGAATCTCGAACCGGCGACTACTTACAAGTTCAAAGTACAAGCTTGCAGCGAATACACGAAAAAGTGTGGCAATTGGAGTGTGGAAATTAATGGCACAACTTATGATGGCGGTAAATATTTTTCGATTGATTTAATCAGTTTTGGAATTAGGTATTAAGATAAGATTTTCAAATTTAAATTTCGAAGTTCAATTTTATGTTAAGTTTAATGTTTTATATAGAAATCAAAAGAATTGTATTTTTTTAAACTCGCCTATTTGAAGACTTTGAATGTATTCTTTATTAAATTTTACAAGAGAGTCTTTGATATTTTTTTCAGCTGCCAGCCCTCCTCGAAATCTTTCCGTTACGTGTCGTTACGATAATATAAGCAGCACCAGTTTTATTTCGCTGACTTGGGAACCACCAGAAAAACCAAACGGAGTCATCAAGCATTATGGAGTCAATTTAACTGGCATTTCTGTTTATCGAAATGACTTGGGACGTCATGAAGTCGATTACTGGGGACCGAGCGATAAAAATGCGCTTGGCACTGCACGGTCTTATCAATTTAATCAGATACCGCCTAATACGAATTACACGGTAAGCGAAATTCTATCAAAGGAAGTGACTTTCTTGATCTCTAATCTCTACATTTCTCGAATGTATTTTGAATTCAAAGCATTTCAACTGAAAACTAGAAGGGTATTTCATTTTTTAATTCTTCAAGTTTGGAATCTTTTGAAATTAGAAAATGAAATCGGTTTAAATTTAAAAAAATTGAAAGCTCTCGAAATTATGAAGGTGTCTGTATATTTTAAATGCTTCAAAGAAACTGAAATTTAAAACGATTA
Source organism: Synergus japonicus (assembly GCA_900474275.1). NCBI lineage: Eukaryota > Metazoa > Arthropoda > Insecta > Hymenoptera > Cynipidae > Synergus > Synergus japonicus. The sequence goes on along the minus strand of UCOH01011867.1, from coordinate 107,422 downwards.
AAAATTTAGAAATTCTAGAAATCGAATATTTTTTATAATTTAGAAGCAATCTTTAATTTCCCAATTTTTAAATTCCGCGTTTTTAATTTTATAATTTTAATTTTACTTAACTCCAGGTAACACTTCGAGGAATAACGAGGCACAGAAGCTCAGGAAAAGAAGCGATTGCGAACTGTACAATGCCAGCAACAACACCAGATAGAGACATTTTAAATCTCAGATCCTGGAGGAAAATTGAAAACGAAGGTCGACAGCTTTTCAAACTTTACCTTCCGAGAATTTCCGAACGAAACGGTCCAATTTGTTGTTACCGAGTCTTTCTCGTGAAATTAGATCCTACGAAAACAATAGGCGATTTGCCACCACCCGAAGAAATTCCTGTTTATTCTTATCAATACGTTCACTCTTCAAATTCTAACGGTGCTTATCTTGCCGAAATGTTCGACAGCGATCGCTTAATTCCTGAGATTTTTCTCGGGGATGGTGAATCATTTAATGCAAGCTCTGCTTGTGAAAAATGTATAGGATTGAGACCCAAACCGATTCCGACAGTCTTGCATTTCATTCCTGAAACATCGACTCCAGTTAATTCGACAAATTCGACCACTCCCGTTCCTTTAGGAACTTCAACTATTTCTCTAGGATTCACAATTCCTGGGGATGTCACGACAAGCGTACCGGCTGGTTTTACGGGAATTCCGGTCAGAAAAAGGAGGGAAGACATAAATGGAAATGGCAATGGAGAAGGGGAATTACAACCTTTTCCACCACAGGATGGATTTTTAGACGAGAAAGCGAATTATACGGGATTTATTGAAGTGATTGGTAAGTGAAACAATGGTAATTTATTTCACTAGAGAAAGAACTTTTTTATTTCCGAAGGAAAGCCTGAATCTTTGTTCTAAATTTAATTTTAATGGTCTTTTTTATTCTAGTTTATGGCAATAAAGAGAATCAGCTGCTGGCGGCTTATAGTGGTTACTTCAATCCCCTCTATGCCGGATTGGATCTGTTGGCAATACCCGAAGAAGAAGTCACGACACTTGGAATAATTCTACAGATTTCAATTTTCCTGATTTTGCTCATCGTCGTCCTGCTCATCACGCTCTGCATTTTGCTTAGATATTCTAAAAGGGCACAACAAGGAGGCGAAGAAATAATTACTTTGAGAAACAGCTTTAGGTGAATATGAAAGTTTACTAATATAAAAACGATCACGTCTTTATTCTGATCACAATCGCTAAGGATTCTGCCTTCAGTGCCCGATTTCTTCGAATTTAGGTCCAGTTATCTTTTTTCTTTTTAGCTATTCCTCAAGTGCGCTTTAAATTTGCTCTCAAAGGAAATGTAGGAACATAATCTAAAATTGTAAAACGCTGGGAATAATATCTGGTTTTAATTCTGGAACTTAGTATTTCTGATATAAATTTAAAGCCTTGTGAGTTTTATTTAGAAGAAATTAAGTAGCAATTAAGAAACCGAAGAAAGCGGGCATTGAGAAAGATAAAAAGAGCAGTAACCGCTTCAAAATTTCTAATCGACGTTTCACTCTGACAGACATCTTTGCAGAAGCCTAAGAGGTCGTCACCAGCTGGTCGCAGCCAGTCCACCGGACATGCCACCAATTCCGAAATCTGACCTGTTCCAAGCCTACGTCGATCGTCATCGAAATTCTGATTACGGATTCCAACACGAATTTGAACTCCTGCCTGACAAATTCACCGACCGAACGACCCGAGCCTCTGAATTACGAGAAAATCTCTACAAAAATCGTTACCCAGATATCAAATGCTACGACCAAACCCGAGTTCGTCTCACCCAAATCGACGGAATTCTTGGATCCGATTACATCAACGCCAACTTCGTCCTCGGTTACAAGGAGCGCAAGAAATTTATTTGCGCCCAAGGACCGATGGAGAATACAGTTTGCGATTACTGGCGAATGATTTGGGAACAGCATCTGGAATTGGTTTTGATGCTGACGAATTTGGAGGAATATTCAAAGACAAAGTGTGCAAAATATTGGCCGGATAAAGACGAAACGAAAAACTTTGGAGATATTACAGTCGAGCATGTGAAGGAGAGACCTTTTTCAGATTATGTTGTGAGGGAATTGAAAATGACGAGGTCAGGAGAGAGAGATTCGAGGACGATTATTCAGTATCATTTCCTAGTGTGGAAGGACTTTATGGCTCCGGAACATCCACACGCGATATTGAAATTTGTCAAGAGGGTAAATGAGGCTTATTCGCTTGAGAAAGGACCGATTTTGGTGCACTGCAGTGCAGGAGTTGGAAGAACGGGGACTCTAGTCGCTTTGGATTCTCTTCTACAGCAGCTCGCTGAGGAGGGACAAGTCTCAATTTTCAATACTATCTGCGATTTGAGGCATCAGAGGAACTTTTTGGTGCAGTCGCTTAAGCAGTATATATTTATCTATAGAGCTCTCATGGAAATGGGACAGTATGGAGACACGGAGATTCAGGCTTCGATGATGAAAGCGGCGGTTGAAAGACTCAGGCAGAGGGAAAATGGGAAAGAAAAGTGTCGGATGGAGGAGGATTATGATGTAAGATTTTTTAAAAATTCATTCTATATTTTTTTCTCGTTTTTTCTCCTTTAAAGTTCTTTCAAAATCCCGTAAAATTCGTTGATTTGTTTTTCAATCATTTACAATTGGTGAAAACTTCTTAAATTTCATTAAAATCCCTCGAAATATTTTTATATCACTTGATAAAATTTCCTTAGAATTCGCAATTAATTGTAATTATACTAAAATTATTTTCTTTTTTTTTACAGAAAATCGTGGCTGTTTTGGAAGACCGAAAATCTTTCTCGGTTGGCGGAGCCGAGGAAAACAAGAGTAAAAACCGAGATGAATCAGTGATACCCTACGATAGAAATCGAGTTATTTTGACGCCTGTTCCTGGGAGAGAACATTCTACTTATATCAATGCTTCGTTTATCGAGAGTTACGATAATTCTGAATCATTTATCATCACGCAAGATCCCATGGATTCCACCATTGCGGACTTCTGGAGAATGATTTCAGAGCATTGCATCTCTACAATTGTCATGCTTTCAGATGTAAGAATTTTTTTTATATTTATTAAAATCATTTAGAATCATTGAAATACTTTTAAATCGATTTGAATTTCTAGTAATTTTTTTAAATCACTTGAAATTCTTTCAACTCACTTAAAATTCCTTGAGATTCTTCAAATTCATGTAAATATCGAATTGTTTCACTTTGTTTTTTCCACAGATTTCTTACCTATTTTTATTTGAAAAAAATCACCTTTTTTAATGACATTGGTACTGTGATGACTGTAATTAATTATTTGTCTATCTTTTTGCCTTTTAGTTGAACGAGGGTTCGAGAAAATGTCCTCGATATTGGCCAGATGACGAGGGGATGTACGATCACATCAGGGTGCGTTATATTCAAAGCGAAAGTTGTCCCTATTACACAAGACGAGAGCTTTGCGTTTCGAATACAAAAATCGACGAGAACATCGTTGTTACACAGTATCAATATCATGGGTGGCCTACAGTCGAGGGTGAAGTTCCAGAAGTGACCCGAGGCGTTATAGAACTTGTCGATCAGACTCTTTCGAATGGTGCAGAAAATACCGGACCACTAGTTGTCCATTGCAGTTGTGGTTCCGACAGGAGTTCCATGTTCGTAGCCTTTAGCATATTAGTTCAACAACTCAGAACAGAAAAGCGGATAGACATCTTTACCACTGTCAAAAAACTTCGATCGCAAAGGCACGGAATGATCGGCTCTTTTGTAAGTTTCTCTCTTTCATTAACTATTGAACTATTTTCGAATTTAAATCGTTTTGTCATTTTTAAAAGCACCACGATTGAAAGAAATTACTTTTTCAAATACAAACTTAATATCCAAGTATATTTTGGTTCCAGGCACAGTACGAGTTCCTTCACCGTGCAATTGTGAATTATTCAGACCTGCACAATCTTGCCGACGACGAACCAGCCTCTTAATGAAGGGAGGTGAAAGGTTAGGCCCGAAGGACTCTGCAATTATTTTTGCTCGCGCTTTAAGTCACACCATCCCTTGATTAGCGCCAAAAAGAGGCGTTTTTATCGCATATTCGATAAGCAAGAAACTCCTCGATATTTATAAGGACTAAGGAACCTTACCTACCTTTAAACAGCGAATGAATAACCGTGAGTCCACGAAAAAAAGCCACTGCACGAACTTCAGAAATCGAGACGGGGCATTTGTTGTTACTAAGCTTCTTGTATTATAAAAGTAACTCAATTTAGTTCGATATTTGTACGCGTATCCTCGAAAATTCACGACTCTCCCTAATTTTAATATCTCGCTTCCAAACGTAAAATTAAAAAAAGTGGAAGATTCAAAATTTCTTAAGTCGATGATGGAAGTTTTCAACTTTAAATCAATTTATTAAGAAAATTTAAAATGTAAAAGTGACTTTAAATTCTGAAGAAGCCAAAGTTTATCTTTGAAGTTTGAAATTTTAGAAATTAAATTTTCGAAAGTTTATTAATTTCCTTGGAATCGTTTTCCATTTTGAATCCTCTTTTTTTTTTTTGTCGTGAACTATGCGTGTTTTGTGCGTGAAAGCCAAGAGCGAAGACTTTTCCGATTTTGAAATTTGAAATTGGAGGAATCACCGGATCGAATCTCACGCCCGAAGTTACCCAAGTCAAGTCTCGAGTGGGTCTTTCGATTGTTTCGAATCCTCAAGGCTACCGTTTTTACAGTAACTAAGAAGGAAGACCAAGAAGTCACAAATCATCGATCAATAATCTAAATTAATCAACTTAATGAAAGAAGAAACTGATCAGTTGATAATTATTTTTCGATCGATCTACCATCAGATATTATAACTTGTAATTTTGTAATTTCGTAATTTGTAATCCGTAATCTATAATCAGTGATTTTTTATCCAGTGGGAGAAGAGGAAAGCTTTTTCTACCGCTTTGAATTTTAATCAGTGAGGTGCAAACTTATTTAACTATTGTGCTAAATGTAAATCAATAAAACTAGACGTTTTATTGGTGAAAGACTGATATCTGTATTATGCACACGATTTAGGAGTGCACAAACCGCTTTAATTGTGATAAGTTGAACCTGCGATGGAAAGAAGAAAGAAGCTTTCTTTGCTCTCTATGAGTCGAACAGGAAATAATTTTTAGTCAAAAGTAGGAATTTTCTTCAATTTAAATTTTTTGGGATGAAATTTGGACGATTCCAAAATTTGTAAATTTGGATTATAAATTCAGTGCTCTCAAAAACGAAGCCTTCCAAATTTATTTGGACAATTGGTTTGGAAGTTTTCTATCAGCGTGACTGAGAAGAGGATAAAAAAGAATACCAATATTTTTACAATAGAGCAAACAACGACCAATAATAAGAATAACGTATCTAAAGTATAGTTACTGTAAAGACGGCGTCCTATTTTTTCCTGGACATTAGTGTAAAATGTAAGAGAACCCGACGTGTGATAATGTAAATGATCACTATTTTCGAAAGCAATTACTTGTAAAACTAGTCAGATGTCTGTGGCTTTCGACGATCGAAAAGCCTATGCTATACATATTATATACTAACGTATATATATATTACACAACATACATTCATACTGGTGATAATAATTATTTTTTGAGCGAATAATAACGCTCGATTACATACCAAGGCGGCCTAGAATCTAAGCTGGGTAAAAAAATTTGGAATATTTGTGACACTTAACAATATTTTTGGGAGTTGGTGTCAAATTCAATGGTTCTTGACTATTATTTCAAATTAAAAACGTAATTTGCCCAGCTCTGCAAACAAATTCTCAAAGTCTAAATTCTGAAGTTGTCAAGCGTTTTTCTTATTCGCCAATTCTGGAAAATTGTACTTTTGATACGTACGAGATTTTCAGAAATACGCATAAATATTAAGAATAAATGACCCATTTTAGTAAATTAAGGTAAACAAAAGAATCTTTTTTTGTGCCATTTAGAAAATTTTGTACTTTTGAGATTTTATATTTGTTGTACTGAATTTAAGTAGTAATGATTTACAAATTTTGTAACATATCTAAAAAAAAAAAAGAAGAAAATTGAAGTTAGTGGCACAAGAAAATAAATCCCATCTTTAAAGATGGTGATATCTTTATTGTAAACTTTGCTTTTTTCTAATGCTTTTTGCAAGAACTGAATTTACAGAACTTCCGCTTTATTATTATATTTTTCGCATTTTCACTGCGCAACTTCCTTTCTAAAGCGACCGAAACTTAACTCAATATATGTACATTTATATAGATAGATATTATTATTAAATTTTCTTGATATTGGGAGTCTTTTCGTGAAAATTACGCGCCCTTTGCTCAATTAATTGAAGATGATTGAAGAGCATGAGTGAGAATTTAAACGGAATAGTAAATTATCGGACAATAAAAAAATCGATACAATATGTGCAGTATTTTTTATTCTGCCAAGGAAAAGAAATCTATGCAATTTTTTAAATTTAAAGACATATTTTCTTTCTTTGTTTTTTTTTTTTTGCAAGTTTTAAGAGTCTGGAATAATTCGAATTTAGGACTGTTTATAATTTTTGTACTTTCATACTTTTAACAGTTTTCAAAAATACGGTTTCTGATTCTGTTTAAATTTTGTAATTTTGGAAATTCATCGTGAACTCCTTCAAAATTTAATAAAGACAGTTGGGAAATTCAGAAGCTTTACAAATTCGAAATCAAAAATCCTTTAAAAAAACCTCAAAAATTTAAAATAGGATCTCTCCCCCCTCCCTCCTAATTTTCAAAACGAAAAATGATTTTATTTGAAAATTTTAACAAAAAGAAAACCAGATTTAAAACTTTGTTTTAAAAAAAATTAGCTCTAGTCTCATTGCTTGATTTTGAAAGGAAGTTCGTTGAAAATTCTTAGCGAGAGCATTTCGGACTCTGGAAAAAACTTGTTTATATTACCGACCCTCAGGGCTAAAAGTCACGCCACTTTAGACAAAAAGTAGCGCAATTGGACTTTTTTTCCAGTTTTTTTCACTGGCGGTTCCTGATTGCGAGTCTAGTCGCCCGAAGCGAGACTTGTGATGAGAGTTTAACTTGGAAATATAACTACGTGTTTGTATTTATATCTTCACTCAAAACGTCCTTTGAAGTCTCGTTTCGATAAGAAGAAAATTTTTAATTATGCTCCAAGCTCCGTAATATCTGTTTTTATCTTATTTTTTTGGCAACCAAATTTAAATTCAATTGTACAAATTATTTTAGAATTCTTTAATCTTTTAATTCAAAATATATTAACATTTAAAAGAGAATAGACATTTAAGTTTGATATTTTAGTATGTATCTTAGATTTTAAAATTCGAACCACATTTAGATTTTCGAATTTACTTATAAAAGTGGAAAATATTTTAAATTGACAGTGAATCAAATTTTTTGATTCTGCCATTTTTTTAAGTCGTTTATTTTTACAGAAAAATAGAATAAAAACAAAAACAGAGAGGAAACATGATGGTCCTTTGAATAAAAACTTACCATAAAATGACCGAATAAAAAAATTGTCAACCTATTCAATATTATCTAAGAATACTCGAATGTTAAAAGTAAGCAACTCAATTGTTCGACGTAAAAAAAATGTTAAAATTTGTTCCTGAAGTGGCTATTTTTCACCAGTTGAAATAGTAATACAAAGCTTGAAATTACACGTTTTTTAAATTTGTAATTTGAAAAAAATTATTGTTCAATTTAAAAAAATATTGTTTTACTTTAGTTACAAATTTGTTCAACGTGCCATCAGAAGATTCGATCACGAGAAAAATAATTTCTATTGAAGTTTGATTTTGCAGCTAAGAATATTGTAATGTAAAATATCATTTTAAATAAGAAAAAATTATTTTTCTCAGCAAGTTTTTGCGTACGCTTCACGTGTGTATAACTGTATACTTGTATGATAAAGGGCTGAGAATATTTACGTAGAACGTAAGATTTTTTATGATAATCGATTTAAAAATAAGCGAAATGCGAAACAAGACCTTTTTCTATCAACTGCGTGTTTTTAAAACAAAAAAGTGCAGTGAATAATTGAAAAAGTGATTAATTCATTAATTGATTACTCACATAATTAAGTAATTAATTAATTATCTGAATAATGAGTTAATCAAACCATTGAGGGTAGATTTTATATCTTATACAAATTTTTCAGAGAATAGGATTAAAATTGCACTTGATATGAAAAGAAAAACTGCCCGACACAATACGAGATTACAAAAAATGTATTACAATCCTTTCTATTTCAACTTTACCGCAATTTTAATTGTTAAATTAAAATTCCTACGAATGACATTGTACATAAATCTACTATAAATTGCTGTCGTTTTTATATTTTTTTATTCGCCTTGGCTAAATATCGAGTTTTCTCTTTTACAAAAAATGTAATTCGAGAAATTGGTTCAAAATAAAAGAATTTTAATTTCTAAGTTTAAGTATTTGGTTAGAATTATAGATTGTTAATTTTAATTGTATAGATTTTGAATTTTAAATCGTGTAATTCTAGATTTTTAATATTTTAATATTAGAGAAATAATCCAAAAGTGTTCATTTTTTAAATCGTTTCGATATTTAGTCAAAAAGAGCAGCAAAGTAAAGTTAACGAATCAGTGATAAATCAACCAAAGGGACTTTTTTCGAAATGTAGAAAAACGTATTACACAAAAAATTGAAATTCATATTTTACTGGTTCGTTTGCTTTACAGAATCCTTTTAAATATTAACAAAATTCTGAATTGCGTTTGCACGTAAACAGAGACTGAACAGAGAGACAAATTTTAATAGGTTTTATTTTTGTAAATTGTTTCCTTTTCCTGTCCGTACTGCTTAATGTTAATGTAGCAGTTCTGCTTAGTTCTGCTGTAAATCTAAAGACGCTGAAATTTAAATGTAATTATCTGTGATTTGTAATTTGTTTCAATAGATCTACGTCTGCAGAAAATAATTTGTGTTCTTATTTATATTTTAAGCTAATTATTTCCAATATATTTAAATTATATATAAGGATTTCTTTCTACTTCCTTTTTTCTTAACTTTGAATATCCAGTGTAAATAATTAATTCCCATTTCTTCTTGAAAAAAATTGACTACATATACAATAAATAAAAAAAACTTAAAAACTACAACTAAAATTAAATTTGGCAGGAATATCTGGCTTTGATATAAAAAAAGGACGTAGTACAAAAAAATGGAATTTATGGAAACAAATTTAGGAAATACTTCGCTTTCGAAAAGACCAGTTTGTGAAACTCTTCCGACTACGTCCCGTGAGGGGATTTTTTTTGTCGATGGCTTCGGCAACAATTTTCACCAATTGAAGAAAATCGTCCTGCTGTTCCCTTGGGGTAAAGTTTCCCAGTTTCGGATACATCAAAACACCCACCATGAATAAAAGAGCCATACCAATGAAACTACTAACGGCTACAAAAAGTGGATTTGTCATCTGCTTTTTCGATTCCATCGTTTCAGAGTCCTCGTTTATATTATCGGGCTGAAAAAAAATTTCTCGTTATTCTCTTTCATTGGATTTTAAATTGTATATTTCTAAACTCTTGAGAATTAATTTAAATTAAAATTAAATATTTCCGCAAAATTAATATATTCCATTTCTATAAGGTTTACAAATCCAACTTGCTTCTCCAAAGCTTTCAATTTTTGGTTTCTTGCAAATCCCGAGCCAATATCTTGAGGATTTCTTTAAGATATATAAAAATTCTTTAATAATATAATTAAAAAATAGAATAAAAATAAAATCAGAGAGAATATTTGATTATTTTGTAAATGAAAATTCCTCATAAAATGACCGAATAAAAAAATTATCAACCTAATCTAATATTATCTAAAATACTGGAATAAGCGACTCAATTTTTAGGTGGAATGAGAATGTAATTAAAAAAGCTTCCCCTATGAGGAAGCAAAATTATTAATTAAAACTTTAATATTAATATTATTATTATTATTTCGAGAGTGTAGGAAGCTTAAAAGCTGGTAAGTAATTTATCATTCCATCTAGTACAATGGCACCAATCCTATTATAACAGAGCTAAGCGTTGCTTAACTTTGGTGATCGAACGTGAAGCCTCAAACAATTCCATAAACCAAATCGGATATAAATTGAAATGAATTGTATAATAAAAAAAGCGTGGACATTTGATGAAAACTGGAGGGATCAAATTTTACACAAATCTAATAACTCACTATCGTTTTGTATCCATAATTATTTCTGAGTTCGTTCCCAAAGGACTTGAGAGGGAAAAAATAGTAACTGTATTGAGACTGAGGTATTTCCAAATGAGTGGAAGTGACTCTGGGAGTCTTTCCTGATAGAAGACTAGTCGTCAAAGGTAAAAGTCCCACGGGGGCTCCTTTTTGCAATGCGTTTTCATACATCGCTGCCAGATGAATATTCGTCAAACCAAATGTTCCGGATGCGTCTTCTTTCCAAGGATTATTAATCGCCTGGGGTTTCGATACCACCTGCTAAAAATTTATATCCAAATTTCACATATTTTTATATATTCTTTTCTATTAAAGATATTATTTTCAAAATTTAGGCGATTTATATTTCAATTCAGAAAATTTAAATTTACGCTTCTTAAGGGTGTTGAAGTAAAGTTCTAATCTAAAAATTCAATTTCTTCATTTTACTTAATGAATATTAAAATTGAAATTTTTTCCCTTTATAGAATTAATCAATGTTTAACTAGAATTATGATTTTGAATTCTTTGTTTTATGCAAAAAGTATCGAAACTCAATATTTTTTCGCTCTGCATGCAGTCTTATATTTGAAAAAAGATTAGTGCTACAGAACGAATAAATATTTATCTATAATTTTCATTGAGTAAAATGGAAAATTGAATTTTGAGCTTAACATTTGGATCCAACGCCCTTAAATTGTAAATATTTCTAAACTAAAAAATCAGTTATACGAAGAATTTTGAATGTTTACTTTAGAGTTGGAATATTCTTAAACAATCTAAAGTTAAAAAATTCAAATTTTCGGAATTGTGGGTCTTAACATTTTGTAAATAAGTAAAAATAATAAAAATGAATAATTAGAGGGGATAGATTGTTTTTATTTTTGATAGTCACCTGAATGTTGGTACCCAAATCAACGAGATCATTGTCAATCTTGTTAATGGAGATTGGTTGAATTTGAGTACGAGGGTATTGATTATGATCGAATTCATAATAATCTGGCCCAGTTTTCCAATGTCGATTTGGAAGAACTTGGTTCTTTTCATTATTGTGAAATGAAACCAATTCTAACTGATCACTTTGAACTATATTTGGATTCGAAGAAACGGGACCGTTAAATGATTGCAGCTCTTGTATCACTTTTTTTAAATAAACGTCGCTAGATTCCTCACTAATAGCATCTATGGCAAGTATTGCTTGTAATGGTAGCAATGGTACCATTATCATCCAGAGTGATGAGCTAATCCTTTTTAATCTCATCTTACTCGTCCAAACTTCTTGATTCTGCACTTCATTAATAAAAATTGAACTGAAATTAGAAAAACCTTTATTAATAAAAATAAACTCCAGTTTTTTTTATCCTTGCAATAATTTTCTCTTAGGAAATTTTTCGTTTTCAAGATTCAAGTAAAAAGCCTCCCAAAATTATTGGGCTAAAGTTTTAGACGTCTACTCAAGCAAATTTTTGATGAAAAAAAAAAAAAATTCGTGTGAAACTTCAGCTCAATCCCGAAATTTGAAAAATAATTTTCAAAATTTTGGACTTGGCTTATAAAATCAAATATTTTTACGAAGCTCTAATAGAGTCTTGGCTTATAACGGAAATAAGATATTTTCTAGAGTGAAGATAATTTTTCGATAATTTTTACAAATTTAGAAAAAAAGTAGTGAAATTTGCAGTTCTCTGAGTACTTTCACAAATCAGGTAGAATAGAAATGTAAAAATTATAATTTGCCTATTTCGAACACGTGCTTCCAAAGTTAATGAGTCTTCCAGTATGAAACTAGTTTTACAAGTCTTTACATCTTGTGAAGAGAAAATAAAATGATATAAAACGGAATAAAACATAGTTATTGAGAATCATAAAGTAAACACTTTTCTCTCTGAATTAGATTAGACACTGAGATTTAATGAAAAGATTAGATCAGATGATTTCTCTTCTAGTTATTAATTAAGCAGGATCAGAGTCTTATTAATCTTTAATTCATTATTTTACTCATCATGACCGAAATAAACGATCATATTACGATTACTATTTTCCTCAATTAAATTCCTGATTTGTTATATTTTTTATTTGTTATTCAGAGATTCTTCTTTAAAGATAAATATATTAAAGTAAATAGGAATAATTGTAAACATTAGTTTTCTGAAAATATTTTTTCTTCCAGTTGCAGTTTTTCTTTTAAATACAAGACTGTTTTAGAATTGATAATTTAAATAAAAAATAAAGAATACTACAGGAGAAAACTCATTAATAAAAATAGTTTGATTCCAAAATTAATTATTTATCAAATAAAAATATGAAAATTGTTAATATTATCAATTAATAATAATAATTATTATTACTATAACTAGTGCAAACTGATTTTTTAAACTTACCAAAGATGGAATAAACACTAAATATTTCTTCTTTTAAACTTCAATTGAGAGTAGTGATTTGGATACATTAAAAAATTGTATAAAAGCAATTTTAATTTGATGACAACTTTTAATTAATCTGGATTTACTTTGTCGGAGTCGAGATCGCAAACACTCATCCTGATTAAGTACATGGGACTACACGATTCTTTGAATGCGGAAAACACAGAGCTTTCTATACGTGCCCCCCACCCACCCTTTATTCCCCACTATATCCCATTCACATATTAATGGGTTCCTCTGAAATTGACTTCATTCATCTTATGCATTTATATTGTTTTTATTAATTTTCTTCTCGACGGAGGAGTTATTCCTGAAATTATTAATTAATGATTTAATTGGTTTAGAATTTATTTATTTCTGAAAGGTTTTTATTTTTATATTAAAAGTCTTTTCAGTCAATAAAATTATTTTTGATGTCTCTCGAAAGTTGGATAATCTTTTAAATTGACTTTTACTTTTGGCACAAATTCTTTTTGTCGAAAATCCAAAATCCCGAATGTGAAAAAATACCGAAACAATAATTGCTAAAAATTAAAATTGCCAAATAAAAATAATATTACCGAAAATGTTTATTAACGAAATTTAGTTATTAGTTATATCTCAAATATTTGTTAAAAAAAGTAGACAACTTCCAAAATTTCAAAATTTGTATTCAAAATTTCTCTTCTAAATCTTAAACAAATATTATGAAAAGAAAGTTTGAACAAAAGTTTTGAAAAGAAATTTAAAAAAGCACAAATGGAGAGATTTTGAATAAAAAACTACTTTTTTTTTAGTTTCGGGAAATTGAAATTTCGGGAATTTAAAATTTCGTTAATAAACAGATTCAGTTATATCATTTTTATTTATAAAAATAATCTGTTTACCAACTTTTTTCTTCGATAATATAAAATAAGTGGCACATGTACAAACTTTTGCATTTATCGAGACAGTTTGTGCTCCTCAAACCCGGTTTTGTACATTGCCGTTATACGTCCTGCCGTTATGAGTGTCAATGATTACGTACTTACATCGTAAACCAGAGCTGTGTATGTAGTATCGTTTTACTTTTAGAGAAACAAATTTTATAGCCCAAGAAATTTGTACAAAACTGTTTTCAAACATTTGAAGAATTTTTCTTTGTTTCGGAATTTTTAACAATAAATTATTAAGTTCTGAATTTGGCAATCTTATTTGTAAGGCTTTAAGAAAAACGTTTCTAATTTTCGACTGTTTTTCAATATTTAACAACTTTCATCAAAATCCAAACTCCAACTTTTAAGAGACTCTTTATCTGATACTTTTTTTCTAATTAGAAAAATTCTAGTTTTTGAATATTTTTTTTTTAATTAAAGAAACTATGTTTCTTTAATATAGATATAAAAATAATGAATTTGAAGGACTCTAGTTCTGACGTATATCATCAGAAAAAAAAACTTTGAAAAAGTACCCTCTTGCATTTGAAATCGAGATGTTGCTTTCATCGCGAAATGAGCATTGAATTGAACATTCTTTTTACAAGCAGCTATAAATAGGAACTCTTTTATGGATGTTTCTGCGTAAATATATATTCCTGAGTTGAAGAAGGTTCTTCAAAAGAATTTGCACCGGTGCAAATCTCCAAGTGCCTCTGAAGCCTTTTTCGTTTTTTTATTTATTTTTTTAATAAAAACTCGCTAATTTCGAATAAAGAAATGAATGAGTTAAAAGTAACTTGTATTCGAATCTCGATGCAAACCTGAAATTTGAAAAATAAGTTCAATACGGTATCAGGAGAAAATATTAAAAAATAAAAATTTGAAAATCGTTTGCAATCCAACCCCACACTTGAAGGTCTTTTTATATAAAGAAAATTCAGAACATAAACAGATTTTTATGAAAAAATTGATGGAAGTTTCCATGTATAATATATATTCCTTTTATTGCAAATACTCGTACGATAAAAACATGGAGAAAATGCCTTCCTCATTTTTGTGTCATTCTCGTCCGTTTCCAGAAAGTTATCATTATTATTGAGCTTGTCATAAAATAATGACAGCTTAACCAGGTGTAACGGACCTCAGAAACGAACTTACGAAGCATAGATCCGCCTATTCTTGTTATATTATTTATATGTCTTCCTATGAAATATGAATTTTTTTTCCATTCGAATTATTTCAAATTATCTGGAAAAAATAAGATTGATTTCTAAACTTATTGTTCATTACAATTTGAAACATTTTTTTAAATTGCAGTGTTCGCGAATTTTAAAGCCTCAAAATTGAAAGTATTTTTAATTCCGAAACGTTAAAATTTTTAAATTAGTTTAGCCACTTACCATTTCAAATCCTAAAATTGTAAAATCTGCAACGGCTGAAAAAAATTGCAAACCAAATTAAAATTTAAAACCAAAGTTGTACAATTTACAATAAGTAAAATATAATCCATACGTAAGGAAGTAATTAAATCTTTCTCGAATGACACTTCCTAATTAAAAATTTGATATCAATAAATAAAAGAAAATAGATTAAAGGTTTCCCCAAGGATCTAGGAAATTAAGCAAAGGTAAAGAATCAAGCAAATCTAGCCTTGAGTGGTAGAAAGTGATTTAATGATACTTTTGACTTGCAACAAACATGCATCGTATGTAGCACCCTCAGTATTCCCTAAACTTAAAAAAGAGCCACTAATCTACAGTACTTTTTTCGTCAGTTACTCATCAGATACAAATGAAAGTAGTCGCGTTTTGGCAGAATACGAATTGAATTAATTAATAAAAGTTCAGTTGCCTTTCGCAGCACGAATTATTTTGCAAATCTCGATCCAGGTTCGTCCGTAGGAATTACAGATGTCACAGACTTTCGGCGAATTAGACGACGAGGGTTGGTTTCCGTGACAGCCAGCAGTGCTCGAGGATGAGAGGCTGAGTCGATCAGATGAACTTGCCTCTTGCGAATAATCCTTGAGAGTTATCGAGAGATTGTGTAACTCTTCCACCGACGGAAGATATTTGCTTTTGTTGCCTCGCACCCGAAGCGAAGCTGGAAGAGTTGCTGAACTGAAGGAGCCGCTGGACCTGGAGGTGTTCGAGGGTATATCGCTCAGAAGAGGCGATCTTGAAATCCCAATCGATCGACCTGAAGGCGAAGAGAGACGCAAACAGTGCAGGAGGCTGAGTCAATCATTGAGGAGACCTTGCGATACGCTAATTAGTTGCTCCTTCAGCAAGCGGAAAGATGGTCGAACTTCTGGACTGTGGGCCCAGCAAATTCGCATTACCTGCCAAATAAAAGGAATTTTTTTCATTTTTAAGTTCAAACTTATTTTAAAGTTTAATAAAATTAGAATCCTTCTCATAGTAGATAAATTAAAATTATTTCGAAGCTTCTCCAATATTTTATTTAAAAAAATTTCTCAAAAAATGAATATTAAAACAGAAAATTAAATATATTTGCGAACTAAAGATCTCAGTAAAATGTTTAAATTAAATTCTTCCTTAACTATTCTTTCTAACAATTACTCGAATTTTTTTTCTTCTTTAAATTTCTTATTGAGGCAAGATATGTAAAAACAGAAAATACAAACCTCGTAAACTTCTTTGAAGCAAGCCTTAGGTTTTTCTAGAATGATGCCGCGTTGAACTCGCTCAACAACTTCGGTGTTCTTCAGTCTTCCATAAGGCATCTTACCACAAGTAAAAACCTCCCACATAAGGACTCCATAGGCCCAAACATCGGATTTGGAACTAAATCGAGTATAATTCAATACCTCGGGTGGGGCCCACTTTATTGGGAATTTGGTACCACCGCTGCTAGTGTATTGGTCATCCAGGACGTACCTGAAATAATAAAAATACTTTCAAAAACTGAAAGATCAACAATAAAGCTAATTATAAATTATAAATTTACAAAAAATTAATTTCAAATGCTCTTAAACTTTTATTTAGAAAGTATGTACTTGAATTTTTTTAATTTCAGAGGTTCCAAGTGTGAAAGGTTTTAAAATTAGGAAACCATTCACGATTTTCAAACATTTCTAATTGGGACATTTTCGAATTTAACGTTTCCAAATAATAATTTCAGATTGAAGCTTGAAAACACGAAAGCCAAAAATAAGATCAAGGGCTATAATTTCTCCTGAGTGTAACTTATAGACAAAAGTTAGACAAAAGATGTAGTGCACGTTACCTGGCAAGGCCAAAATCAGCTACTTTGACTACGTTTTCAGAGCCAACGAGGCAGTTTCGCGCCGCGAGGTCCCTGTGGATGTAATTGTGCCTTTCCAAGTAAGCCATTCCCTTGCAAACCTGAAAGGATAAATACATGTGGGATTACGTTATCTTGCTGACGATGACTTTTTTCTGAGAGAAAGACAGTGATGCTTACAGAGAATAACACCAGCAATGAAGAATGAAGAGCACGAAATCGATTTCAGGGATGAGAGGAGCGACTCTCTTAGGACAGGCATTCATGGCAAATACGAAATAAAACTTCCAAAGCTTCGCTCGAAATAGCACTTTCAACTATATTTCCTTTTTTACGACGAGAGACAAGATTGACGCGTTAAGTAATTTAAAGAGAATTGCAATGAATCTGGTGCACTTAAAACACGACTTTATATGCAATTTAAGATCCACTCGATGCCGAAGAGAAAATCTTTTTTCATTTACGAAAAGGCCAATTGTTGAGATTTGGAATTAATTAACTATAAATATATGAGAAACAAAAAGGTTTTTTATTTATTTTAACTTGAGATAACATCGAATATCTACAGCTTCCAAATTTTTCATGGCTTAAAATTTGCAACGATTCCAAATTATAAATCCAAAGTTTGAACAATAATTCTGAACTACTGACGTTTTCAAATAATAAATTGTTGCCAAATTTGATTTACATGAAATTTGAAACGCTTTGTAATATTTTTTTAATGTTCGGGACGTTTTTGAAATAAAAACGCTTCCAATATTCAAAGCTTCTGTACTTTAAATCCTTTAAAAATTAGAACAATTCCAAATTTCGACTTATTTAATTCAGGAATGCTTTCAATATTCGGATGGTTTCAAATGAAAGACATTTCAAGCATTTCCCAAGATTGAACCACTGAAAGAGTTTCCAATTCTTTTAGCATTCAACATTTTAGAAGAACTAAAAATTTAAAAAAAAAAAACACTTTAATATTGACAAACGTTCTAATTTATAAGCATTTCATCATTCTGAAAGCTTATCTTGAATATTTAATCCTGATGTTTCTGAATGGATATAAAAATTCGATAATTCCTACATTTTCCGTGATTTCGCTACTATTTAAGGTAGGAAAAGAAAATCCCTTTTCATTACTGAGAGACGAGATTGTTTATCTTTGAAATGAATCCAGCTACTTTTCAAAGAAAAGCAGTGGTTAGTCAGCATTTTTTTCTATCAAGATTCTTTTAGAATTAAAAAGAAAAGTTTGAATCCTTTACTTAATTAGGAATCACATTAGTATGAAATTTTGAAAACTCACCTGTATACACATATCCAATAAAAGTCCGACATTAGTTCCAAGGGAAGCTTCGTGTCGACGGAGGTAGTTTAGAAGAGATCCGTGTCGCATGTACTCGGTGACTATATAAATTGGTCTATCTTTACTGCAAACACCATAGAGTTGGACTAGGTTTTGGTGCTGCAGTTTTCTGTAAACAAAAATTCAATTTAGGAACTTGGAAACTTGCAATTGGTTTTTGAAAAATTGGAAGAGAATGTCTTTGAATTTTAAAGCAACTGAAACGCGGAAGAAAATAAAAAACTCGGGCAGCCCTACAAATATTGAAATAGGATACAATTGGAAAGCAAAATACAAACCTTAAGGATTCTGGGAATTTCGTTCTGAAACATGAAAGCCTTTGAATTTGGAAAGAATTTCAGATGTGAAAATTCTCTATTTTGGAAGCGTCATATTTTCGAAACGGTTCAGTTTTCAATAGGGCAGAAATTAGAAATGTGAAAGCCTTCCAATTTTAAATTCATAAGTGTTTGAAGTAGTTGGTGTCATGAGAGTGATTTATAAAGATTTTGATAAAAAAATAAATCTTACGTCATCACTTTAGCTTCTTCAATAAAATCATCTTCAGACATGGTGCCTTCCTTCATCATTTTCACAGCAACGTCAATGGATCCACGCCAGATTCCTCTTCGCACGACACCAAATTGACCAGAACCGAGTTCTTCCAATAAATGAAGCTCGGCAGGGTCGATTTCCCATTTATCTGTAATTAAAAATCAGAGATTTTTAGCTTTAAATTTCACAGAGCCTTTGTTAAAAGTTATCAGATACGGGTATAGATTTACTTTGGCGAAAATTCGCTGAGGATAAGGAAAAGGATGTGGATAGGGGAGATTAGCTCGCTAAAACACCGGAATTCTGAAAATGAGGAAGAGAGATTAAAAGGGTTTTTAAGTGGATTTTTAATTGATATTATTTGTGTTAACAAAAATAAAAACTAAGTATATCGTTCAATAAAGAAACTTCAAAGTTGTGAGAATTCATTCAAAGGCTTTGGTTTAATTAGGAATATAATTAGCAATATATTTAGTTGATTAGTAACGTGGTACATAGATAATTACTTCTTTTCGCCCAACAATTTTTTTTAATGGATTTAAAAATATTTCAAAAGTTTTTTTTAAAAATCTTAAAAGTTGTCTTGAAATCTAAGGAGTTTCAAAGGAGTTTATTATATTATTATTATTATTATTTATTTATTATTATATTTATTTATATTATGAGTTTAAATGATTTCAAGAGATTTCTTATTAATTTAAAAAGATTTCGTATAGTTTTAATATATTCCTAATTTGACTTTTATCCCGGATTTCTTTTAATTCGCACTTATTTCCTGGCTTTCCCGGTTAAGTAGACAGTAGACACCCTGATTATATAAAAAATAAATAAACTCTAAATAAATAAATTCAATTTAAATGATTTTGAATTTTTTACCATGACTAAGACCAGCTGTGGCTGGTACTGGACGATCACAAGGGCTGGCCTTCAACCGACTGGCAAGTCCTCCACTGTTATGCTTGTGATAGTTGACGAGATCGGGGATAGAGCCACAACAATGCTTCTCTGACAGGTAAAATTCTCCTCTCGTATTTTGTTTGATGTGGTAATGCTTAACATGAGGGTGCGGACTGAAAATTAATCACAGGGAAATTCATTAATTTAATAATTTCCGAAACATGTTTCCAATCCCTCGGTTCTCTAATTAATTATTAATTACTAATTAAGGTGGTCCGAAATTTTGTGGATTTTTAATTTAAATATAAAATTAGTTTAGGAAAATGGAAGAGATTCGATTCGAAATTAAATCAAATAAACAGATTATAAATTATAAAACGATTCAAATTTCCGCTCTTCAAGGGTTTCAAATTTGAAATAATTTTAAAATTATCAGCGTATAAAGTCCAGCAAAATCTGAAATTCGTTTAATTTATATTTTACTAAAATAAATAAATAAATACTTATATATGAAAACTTGTTCTTTGATCAGTTTTCATATATAACTTCAATCAAAGCTGAATACAGAATCCAGGGTGGTTTATTCAACTTATATATAAGTTGAATAACTTTATATATAAGTTGAATAAACTTTATATATAAGTTGAATAAACGACCCTGGGTTCTGTATTCAGCTTTTATTGAAGTTTCGAGCCACTTGAAGAAACGGAAGGATCTGATTACATGATAACTTTTGTGTTATCAGTGGTTGTTGATTAGTTTAATTGAGTTTCATGAGACAGAAGTTTAGAATTTTGTAAGCTGTTTAGTTCAGGAGAGTACATAGAAGGTTTAAGGTAATTAAATCCTTGGGCGAGCGATTATTTGATGAAGAGCATCAAGTCTTCTGTTTAGTTTGTATCTTGCTTATACACTACTTCTCTAATTAACATTTACAAGATTAATACTAAACGACATAAAGTTAGGGTGAGATAACTAAGCTTGTGGCTTTGTCAGGATAAAATTCCAATAAGTCCTGCAGGTAAGTTTGTCGCCGACAAACTCATTCGATTTGACCTCATGAAAGAATTTTTATTACTATTTGTTTAATCCTGATTACATTCCAGCGAACGCGTCACGTGGAATGAGGAAAATAGGAAATGCTTTTCCATGCTTTAGACATAAAATGAGAAATCTGCTTTTTTTAGATTGGAATTTTAATGGTATTTTGCCTTTTTATTTTTTAATATTTGAACTTTTTAGACTCTCAAGAATACATTTTAAAGTATTTAAATGTTTAGAGCGCCTTCTTTCTAATGTGTCCCAAATTGAAATACAGAAATTGAAATAATACGTATAAAAATTCACAGACTTTTTTTAAAGGCTTTTATCTGAAACTGAGCTTGATTTATACTCGTAATTAATAACTCAGCTTCAAGACTAAAGCCCTTTACACCATGGAATGATAAATAGAGAATTGTAGTCTGGAGTGAATAATGGAGACTAATGTGTTATTTTGAATAACACCAACGAATCAGTTACTCTGAATTATAAAGAATAATGGTAAACTAAAGGAAAAACTAAACATTTCTCTAAGTTAATCGTCCGAAATAAAAGCGTTTAAAATTATAATCAGAAGAATTTTAGAAATATTTCAAGTTTTTAAGCGTTCCAATTTCGGAAACCTTGAAAATTTAAAAGACCCCCAATGTTTCAAACCAGAACGAACAATAATTTTAGAAGAATTTCAAATTCTATGGAAGATAAATAAATAATAAAGATAAATTGTAAACTATAGAGGCGGAACTGTAGATTAAAGACTGGGAGCTAAACTGAGAGATAAATATATAAAAGGCAAACATTTCAAGTGTAGTTTCCTGATTCAATTATTCACTTCCAGTAGCAAGTTTCGTCTTAGGTTCCAGGTTGTTATTTGAGTTTGAAGCAACTTACATTTTCGTATATAGAGAGAGTGTATAGAGGCCTTTGGTGGAGGAATTACGGACAACGAAACAACCCTCTTTCTCCTCCTGTTTCAGCAAAGACTCAGCTCGTTGCCGCGACATATCGCCCACATACCACCTGAAATGACAAAGAGAATTTTTAAAAACGTGTCAGGAGTACCTCGTTGCGAATTAACAAGCGTGCAATTTCACAAAGGACTGTGCTATCGTATATTATGAAAACGCTTAGTGAAACTTGGAGTGTTGGGAATATCAAGTACGAAATGTTAATTTTTCTACAAGGATTTCGACAATTAGAAGTTATTCAACAGTTAAGGGCATTTCAGACTTACCCGATCCCTACCTTACCGACATTTTTTTGTCTGCAACGTTACGTCTACATTTATTGAGATATCAAATTGAAAATTTATAAAATTGGTGCTAAAGCATTAAGGTACGTTTATCTGTTCCTAAATATTGACATTTATAAAAAATTTAAGACCAGAAAAACATACCTTAGTAAATTTTCTTTAATTTTAGAAATTTTCAATTTGATGTCTCAATAAATGTAGACGTAACGTTGCAGACAAAAAAATGACAAAAAAATAATATTTTCATTCCCTTATTCTGTATTTTTATTTGTTTTTTTAATTTTCTACCTTTCTGACTGGAATTTTCCATCTGCTTTTAAATGCATTAATAAAAAATTTGTTGAGTGACCTAATTTTTAATTTTTAAAGAAAAGAGTCGAGTTAAGGTCTTTCGTGAAATAAATCGCTTAACTTATTGTGCAATGATATAAAAGAAGCGTCTAACCCTATACCCTCGCGCATGGCTTAACATTATGAGATTGCTAATTTTCTCATTTTCTTTTCCTATCCTTTCCACGACTTCTTCATTATTTAAATAGGTATCCTCGCTAATTTTCGCAACTCTGTTTCGAATGACGAGAAACACCACAACATAGTAAATTTGCCAAGATATTTAATTATCGCGGGAAAGAAACTTTTGCCTATTTTTATTTCTTTACAAGGAATACTTATTATACTCACTCATATTTCTGTAGTCCAAGTAGTTCTTTTTCTTTCACGTAATTGCTCGGTATATATCCAATGGATCTGTGGAAAATAAAATACTGGCCATGAGCTTTAAGCTTTTCATGGTTAGAGAGAATGCAGTACGTAGTTTAATAAGGTAAATTAGTTTGGCTGTATACAAGAAAAGGAGACAAATCCGCTTTGCAGAGGACTCTATTTCATGAAAAGAACTTGGTTTGGTGATTTGCTACGGAATTAGTTTCTCAAGATTAATATCGCTTTGGAATTACTGTGAGAGAGTCTGCAAATTATAATAACATCACTGGTACTCTAAAACAACTTCTTGTAGAAATTCTCCTTCAGAGTAAAAAATTAGCACTCGAATAGTAGTAGTATAAATAAAATTCAAAAAACTTTGTAGAATCTTTCAATAAATTCAATAAATATTAAAAAATTGTATGGTCATTTTATAAATATTTTGCAATGCTTAAGAATCTAGAATGTTTTAGTATAAAATATTTCACATTATTTGTATTTCAAATTCCATAAAATTCTCTCAAGTCAAAAACAAATAGAATTCTGAACATTTTTTTTTCAAATTTTAGAAGAATCTATAGAATCTTATAGAATATAGATCATTTAAAAAATTTATCTTACCCAGTTTCATCCTTGACTTTCCACCAATGCTCCTGAGAGTCATCGAGAACTTCATACTCCTTCCCCTAAAAAAATAAAAATCAATTGAAAAATTACGACTACCCTCAACTTTCTCTTTAACGAGGCGATAAAAAATGAGAAAAGCTTAGGCAATTCATCACCTTCAGTTCAAATTAAAAAGAGATTTAAGGCTGAATCTACCCGGATGTGCAAAGTGTTTTGAGAGGTGGTCAAGTGTCTAATTAATTGACGTAATTAGTAGTAGTTACCTTTACGAGAGACAAATCGCCACCCTCGATGGCTCGAAATGGATAAAGCGCCACCACAACTTTCGTTCGCAGCATCAGTTTCTCCTGGAAGACAGTCAAGTTAGTAACTTCTGTAAATAACGAAATGCTAATAAATAATTAAAAATCCGAAGGCTCTTGAGGTCTTGAGTGCCCGAGCTTTAAATCACGAAAGATTATTAAGATTCTGTCCCTTAAAGAGGATTTACGATCGCCACATATTCGGATTAACGAGGATATTGAATAATACTTTTGGTCATTAAAAAGTTCATGAATTTCAATGGATTTTATGATTGCAGAGCGACCTTTACAATTATCTGTGAAGTCAAAAACTCGTTTTGACGACTGAATTGTGATTTCGACATTTATTGGATTCTAGATTTAAAAAAAAAAGATTTAAAAATGGATGAAAAGCTGATTACAGAGATGATTCATTGACGAGATTCATTAATTAATTTCATTCAGCTTTTTTATCTGACATGAATCAATTTTGATAAAGAAATTCAATATTTGTGGAAAATAATATTTGTTGGATTTAATCATTGTGGGATTTCATAGAATTGAGATATCACAGTTAATAAGCTTTCAATACGAAAGTATTTATAGTCGATAAAGTAAATCGAAAATACATTTTAAAAAAATGAAAAAAATTTGTAAAAATCTTAGAAATTGGAAAGTGACAGAATTTAGAAAATATACCAGAAAAAAATTCAAAAATACATTTTCGGGAATTTGAATTTTCGGAAATAATTTTTTTGGTATTTTTTGACATTTGAGATTTAAAATATTCGGATGTCCTAAATAAAGAAAAAAAATTTAATTTATCTATTTTAAATATCGAAAATCAGATGATCAAATCAAAAACTAGCAAAACTTTTTATAAAGGGGTTAAAAAAATGTGGATATAAAAAGATATTATTTTTGGTTCGGATGATCGTTTTACAGTGGGTGGCACTCAGAAGCAGTACAAATACTATAATCCGCTTTTCTTGTAAAGTTGAAAGTGCTCTCAATGCGAGCAAATATAAATTGTGATGCTTTCGGTGGCGAAAACTTGGGGATATGAGAGTGAAGAAAGGAAAAGATATAAGTTTCATGATAACATTATACCTTAGCTTTTGATGACGGTGTACCCGGTGCACCGCCTGGCATTATGGGAGTGGATGGTGTTGCTGAAACAGAAAACAAATAATTTCCATTTAAATTCTAACGTAAATAAAAATTAATAAATTTAAAAATTTAGTAATTACGTATTTACATCTAATTAAGAAAAATGTGCGTGGTAGGGGTGTTTAAAAGTGGGCATGGTCAGTGGTAAAAGGGGGAAATTATTTAAAAAGTAGTGGAAGCTAGATAATTTATAATATAGAAAGAGAAGAATACTTAAAGTTCTCCAAGTCAAAAACGTGTTGAGAAATTATTAAATTCTATACATTCTAGTCATTCTACCTGGCTACCAAATCTCGTCTAAATACTATAAATTCTGAAGATTAACGAGTTTACTTAAGCATTATGATTTTCACGTCATTTTATATAACCGTCAGAAGCTCTTTCCAAACCCTATAGACGTCAAGAGCCATGTTTAATCCATTCTAAATGAAATTCTCCAGTATTTAAGCTCTTGGGTACAAAATAGTAGTCTCGAAAATTTAATGGATCATTGTTGGACCTTTAATTCCTGAATTCCAAGTGACTTACTTTTATTAGACTTTTTGAGCGAACTTTATTGGACGAGTGATGAATTATTTTTAATTTGAAATCTACATTAAAATAGTACTTTATTTCTATGTTGTTATTCTATTTTATTATGATGTATATTTTTGCTAAATAAATACAGAAAATTTCCCAAAGTCTGTTATTTATTTGGCAAATAATTTTCAACAGATACTGCGTATTCGACAGTGCTAAAAAATAATTTAAAATCTCAACAAAACCTTGAAAATAGAGAAAAAAAACCCGTATTTTCTCGGTGTAAAAAATTTGAAAACACCCGAACTTTATTGGAAATTGACTAAAATCCGAACCCTTTCCAAATTCTTTTATTCCTCTTCAATTTCTCAAAAATAATAAAACAAGTTCAGATAATAATTTACCTTAACGTTTTCCAGTCCTTTAAATCCAAACCATATCCTATTTTTTCCACTTCGTAAAAAAAGCAAATTTTGTTTCCACACCTGTCTTTTATTTGAAAAAGGCTGATTAAAAAAAAAGAAAAAAGGGAGCCCAGGCAGAATAAATCAGCGAGAGAAAAGGAATAATTCGAGTTGCAAAAATCAGAACAATAAATCTATTTCTACTTTGAGACTAGCTACCTGACTTGAAACTGATTAATGGGTAGCAAGTCGAGGGTGAATAAAAAAAATTGATAGGATCAAGCACGTGTGAGGGCGCGTGCGTGTGCGCATATACGTTGGGACATTTTAGAGATTTAAGAGAGATTCACCGGGCAAGAGAAGGGGCTGAAGTTGCATTGATTTTGTCTAGACAGGGTGGAGACGGGGAATATACTTTTCTCAAATCCTCAGCATTGACAAGAGAACCCTTCATGGCCTCAAATAAGCCTAGAAGTAGAGCCTAGAGCCTAGAGCCTCGATATATATTTTTTTTCCAAGAGCTTTCTCACCACCTATCACTCATCTCGAAAAAATATCGTGGTAGCAAAATTTTTAACAGGCTCTGTACTCTTTGCTTCCAAACAATGAGGATGATCGATTTACAGGACCACTAAACTCAACAATTCACTGACGAGTCATTTCACTCTGCTTAATGAGAGGAAAATTTCCAAAGGGAAACTTTATTAACCCGAAAAATTTCTCTTGACGTCGCCAACATATTTCAGCGAAAAAAATAGGGTCTAACGAAAGATACCGAAACTATTGAAAATTGAATAATTTCGAATTAAAAGCCTTAATAATTCAAAATCATTTAATTTTTAAATGTATCTAAGTTGAATAATTTACAATTATTATTCAGAATATTTCATAATTTACCTATTAATTTTTAATTAAAGTATATATTTAATCAAAGTAGAATAATTTAATAATAATTATTATTATTATAATATGTATTTGATTAATACACCTTAATAATTGATAATTGGTGATTAATAAGCGAAAATAATGTTTCCATACTATAAATGAAATTAATACTTCATTCAATATTCGCTTTTCAGGACGAGAAATAACGAGGGTAACAATAGACAATGGGCGATATAAAATCCGAGTTACGATTTTCAATTAGTAGAGTTAATTAAAATTGACTAAAGAACAAGTTCACAAGTAACCCATTATTAATTAAATCCGTAACAAGATATCGTTTTTGTTTATTATTAATTAGAGCTTCTAGATATTGTGTATTTAAATACGATCTAATATACTCTCCACTTTTACTTCACCTTCGATTTAATGCATTTTACAAGACCATCAAATACTATTATAATGAATTAATTCTTTTTTCAAAATTGAAAAATGTTCCCCTTTCCAAAAAAAAAAAAATAGAAGATATTTTTTATCAACTCAACAGACTAAAATTAAAATAATTCAAGGATATTTAAGGTAAATCTTTCAGAACCCCAGTAAATTAATAATAAAAATAAATTTTAAGATATGAAAGACTTTAATTCTTTTTATATAATAAACATAATGAAAAAATAAAAAATTTTGATTTTAAAAAACTGTCATTTAATCAAAAAATTTTTTATTTGACCAAAAATGGTTCACATTGAGGCAAAAATTCATTAAGAATAATTTTCAGCAGTATTAATTTAATTGAACGAATATTTAAATTATTATAAACAAAGTGAACAAAAGTCATATCTTTTTTATTTGCCATATTTAAATTATCGAAACCAATATTTTCAGAGGCAAATATAAATAAAATACTGTTATTTTAAAATTGGAAAATGCGGATTTTGACCTTCTGCTGTGATATTTTGCACTGCAACAGCAATTGCGTATTATTTGAACAAATTGAATAAACAACTGTATTGTTTGACCATTTTTTTAGTATATATTCGTTTCTTTAGCAGAATCAATATAACTAGTATGTTGCCAATGTACCTTTGTGTTATATTTTACACTTAAGTCACAATTTTTTATTGTTTAAACCATTTTAGTTAACAAATTCATTATTTGAGCGTTTTTCAATTAATGAGATATTTATAGGTAATTGTATTGAAAAAGTTAAATTTATCTACATTTTAAAAATACCTTAATTTTGTATTTCTTTATTAAATTGTTACAAAAAATTAGGAATTGATGGCCAATTTTTATTTTCCAATTCCATTTTCCAATTTCAAGTTACAATTATTTTATTTCCAGTCGCCACTGAAAGTATTGATTTAGTATATTTAAATAAGGCAAATAAAGAACTTTTGTTTACTAATTCATTTATAAAAATTAATATTTTTGTTTAATTAAATTTACACTGCTGGACATAATTTCTAATGAGTTTTTTACTCGACGTAAACCATATTCGCTTCAACAAAATTTTTTTTTACTCCTTATACAAAAATTAATGTCACTTTTTTCACATTTAAAAAAATTTTTAAATACCATTCTTAATTCGATTTTGTATCTGGAATTACATACTTGAATTCCTGGTTATTTATTTTCTGATTCTATCTCTTAATAGACACCCTGTTTTTATTTTGAGTTTAGCTTTGACTCTCGGTTAAATATATTTGAATTGCTAAAATTGGAAACATTTTCTTCAATCATCCGAGATTCTCAAAGTCTTTTAACGATTTTCCAGAGCAGAATCATTTTTATGATTACGAGCTTTTTGATCGTTTCACAGCTTTTGTTTCATGCTTGGTAAAGACTAAATCACATCAGGCCACACTAACACGAGGCCAGTTAAGTGAAGTCCAGGAATCGAGGTCAGGTTGGCAGGTCTATGTTCTCTATGTTCTATATGTTTTATTTTATGTGCGAGAGTACAGCAGGATCGTCTTTTTGACCTCTTTGAAGCCCCAGGCGTCACTTCAAAGTGTCGTCCCATCTTTTTTTCCGATAAGCTCGTCAAGCTTTTTAGGTTGAGAAAAAAATTGTCTGAGTTTGCTTAAAAGAAACCACCTATGCTACAGGGTTCACGAAAATGCTTTTAAACGACCCGACAAATAGACCAAGCTAACTTCATTTACTTCTTCTAATTTGTTTCAAGGAAGCCCGAGTCTTTCCGCTAATTAAAATTAATTAAATTTAACATTAACATTTCTACTTCATGATTTTTCAAAATTAATTTAATTAATTTTCTATATTATAAAAAGACCTTGCCCCTGCAGTTGTGTCAAGAATCCTGTCCATGTGACATACGCCCTTCTTGACTCCCCTTGAACCATTTAACATGATTTTTCTTTACTATTTCTCTTTACCATCTCCCTTTATTACTAATTCCTATTTTTTATAATTAGTTAATTGTACAATCCCGAAATTTCATAATTCGATTTTGTACCACGGAATTAATAAAATTTTAGTATTTATAATTTAGTATTTTTCTTTTCGCCAATCACTATTTATTTTTATTTTCTTTATTTTTGGTAATTTCAAACTTTTTTTCTGATTATCACAGTTATTAAAATTGGGACACTTTCACATTTAATTATCTCCATTGTAATTTTAACTAATTCATGATTACATAACATTGTAATAGTACTGTTAGAAAGTTGACATAAGGAAAATACATAAATGAAAAGAATGGCTATTGTAGTTTAAAATTAAAATAGAAATAATAGTTAAATCACAATTTAATTTTCAATTATTATTAATCACTTACTGACGTGTTAATTAGAGACAACGCCTCCAAGAGTGTCCGAGGAAAACTGTCGATTACATTAGGTATGTGATTATGTGTTTGTTGTCAAGAGTAAGGTAAGTGGGCCATGGCAATGAAGTATGACAATCGCTCGGAAATCTCATCGATAAATTATAATCGAATCGAGCATGTGTGCTTGTCATGATTGCAGCTCCTTCGAAGGTGGACTCTACAATTTTTCTACGCTGGAATTATTTTAATTGAGAGTCTATGACTCAAACCTCGATTTTTAATCGCTCATTTTCTCTCCATCCATTATCTCAATAGTCAATATTTATTTTTTGATTGTCTACAACAAAAATATAAATTCAAACAATTTAAATCCGATTAAGATCTTCGATCATTTATTAACTAGAGATTTCCCGCATATGTATATTTCGAAATGACATTTAAAAAAATAAAATATGTAAAAATAAAACTTGTAAAAATAAAAAGTTTAAAAAATATTCAAAATTTAATGATTTTATATTTAAATTATATATAAAGTTATATATAAAATTACATTGAACTTTTAAAAAGAGATCATTGTTTAAAATGTAATACAGAAAGTATTAGTCATAAAAATGGAGTAGACGTTAACTCATGAAAATAAAGAAAAGTAGAAATAAAGTGAGAACCTCTGGAAGACTGAAAGGAGCTTTTCCCGCGAGCTTTTCACGGCGGATGGTCAACTTCACAACATTGGTACTATAAAACTCTGGCAGCACTCTAAAGTGCATTTATTGTCGTGCTATTCAAAAAGCAAAGTTACAAGGAAAATGTTTCACGTTTATAACATGAGTAGAGACTATTTTTTGAATTCGTCTTCACATTCTAATAGTAAAATTACAATTGCCAGACTTTTGAATAAAATTTCATGTTAAACGATACGAAAAGAGATCATTTTCAATGAAAGATACAAAATTGCTTCACGTGGAAGACTTTAAAAACTATGGGATATCTTTTTGTTGAAAAACCAAAATTCCAAATGTGAAAATATACTGAAAATATAATGTCCGAAAACCCAATTTCCGAAAAATATATTTCCAAAATTTCAAGTTCCTGAATAAAAATAATATTATAACAAAGTATTTATTACAACAAAAATAGACAATTGCCGAAAGAAATTCTCGAAATTTCTATTTCCCAAAAATATAAAATATCCGAAAATAAAAAAATATCTTTTTATTAAAAACTTATCTTTTTAATTTTTTTTTTTAAATCTCTTGGTATCTTTATTTCATGAAAACTTTTTTAATTCCTAAAAATCTGGTGTAAACTCAAAATTTGAGTGATCAAACTCTCATTATAAATGAAATATTGAATTAAACAATAAAGAACTAAAGTTCAGAAGCATAATTTTCAACAATAATAATTAAACCCGCTTACAAAGAAACAAGCCTTGCCCAATCATCGAAAAGGTTTCCCAATCGAATATCGTGGAGATGTTTGACATTTCAACACTTCTTATATCCCACGCAAATACATTTATTTTCCTTTAGAATTTACACCCGCACAAGAATTTCTTCGTAGTCCTTAAATAGCTTTTCCTTTAGTAAAACTTTTTTAACATAAGTTCATAATCTTCATTCGGAAGATGCATAAAGTGTTTGCGCGAGATATTTTCATATTAAAAAAATCTCGTTCAAGGAGAGAATCTGAATAAGTAGTCGAGTGCAAGAAACTTTCGATAACCTTTACTTTTTTTCTATAGGTTTATTATAACTGATCTGAATGTATTCATTTCCAATTCGCGTTGCCAATTTTAAAGTTTAGATGCAGTTGCATAAAACTTAACTTAAAGTCTAATCATTGAGGAGGTGATATATGAAATACATATGCAATGCAAAAAAGTTTCAAGATTTTTAGAAGATTTCAAGATATTTTAAATTATTTTAAAGGATTTAGAGAGATTTCAAAATAATTCAGAAGAGTTTAAGGATGTACAAGAAATTTCACAGAAACTCAAAGATTTACATACATTTTAAGTGATTTTAAGGAATTTGAAGAGATTTCCAGTGATCTTAAAAATATAATAGCAATTTCAAAAAGATTCCAAAATTGGAAATTATTTTAAGGAATTAAAAATAAAAACACCTTGACCTTCAATCCAGGTCAATAAAGTTTATATTAATAATTCGGGAAAAAATCTAAAGGGTTTCAAAATAATTTTAAAGAATCCAAAGCGATTCGATTAAATATTCTAAAGAATTTAAAGAAAACTGAAGGGATTTCAGAAGATTTAAAAAGATTCTCAAACATTTTTATTGATTTAAGAAAAATTTCAAGGATTATCAAAACGTTTAAAAATTTCAAGGGATTTTTAAAGACTTCAAAGAGTTTCAGGATTTTTAAAAGATTTCAAGACATTGTTTATGGTTTTAAGGAAATTGAAGGGATTTTAAAGAATTTTGAGGGAATTCAAGCGATTTAAAGCTCTTTAAAAATATTTAAAGAATTTGAAGAGATTTCAAGGATTTCAAGGGATTTTACGTGATTGTAGGCAATTTAAAGTGATTTTAAAAATTACTAGGAAGCGATTTTAGAGGATTTCAAAGATTCTAAATTTTTAAGATTTTAAATAAAACTAGTGATTTTCAGCGATTTAAAAACATTTAAAGGATTTTAAGAAATTTCAGAAAGATTTTAAATTTATGGACTGAAGATTCAAAGTTTCAAACGTTTCATCAGACGAATCTTTCATTTCATCTAACATATCTCATTAACAATCAAAAATATTGTTTGCAAAAAAATTTCTCACGCTTTCTGCTACAATAAAAACAAATCATGACAAACTAATTATTTTAATTAAAACAATTTTCTTTAGTGAGAATCTTTAAAAACAAAAGTTCATATAGAGGTCTGAAACTTCATCCTTGATTTTAAAGAGCTTTTCAAGTGTTTTAAATAATTTTAGAGGATTTTCAAGAATGCTAAAAGATTTCGAAAAGCCTTAAAAGGATTTCAAGATATTTCAGTTGATTTTAGGAAACTCTAATAACCCAGAATAAAACTATCCTTTAATTCCAATTTGAATGATTTTTCATAAAATTCAACTGTAGGTATTAATTAACGTGACAATCAATTGTCATCAAAATTTATTGTAAAAATAATCTATTGAAGTCTTAAAATTTCGCTAAATCCTTTAAAATTCATAAAACTCTTTTCAAATCCTTATTCAAAATTCCATCTAATCCTCTAAATACACCTAAATACCAGAGTTGTCAGATTGGGTTACTAATCGCCCAAATTCGCATGGAGTAACCCAAAAGTAGCCCAAAATCTGGTAACACTGCTAAATACATATAAAAAAAGTCTTCTGATTGAAAAATGGTGAAAAGGTGACAGATTCTCAAAATAGATAAGAGGTGAACAAATTGAAAATAGATGATAAAAGGTGAATAGTTGATGACCTGTCATAACTGTAAAATTTACATATATGATAAAATTCAACATTTTTAAGAGTGGCAATATGTAACACACATGACATTCGTTTAACAAAATTTTGTCATTTTAATGAAAATGTCAATACAATGAAAATACTGCAGTTGGAACGTTCTGCAATTGAATTTCTATGCACATTACGAGTTACCTTCCATTTGTTAGTAGGTCATACGAAAAGATCACAAAAAACCACATCTCATCAAAACATGACCCCATAAAGCAGAAAAGATGACATTTGTCACAAGGAAAATCACTCAATCTAACTGGCAACATTTCATGGGTTCACGTCAAGTAACAAATTGAAATGTTCAAGTCTTGGAAAAGGATTTAAAGAGTTTTCTCGACTTTCTCAGAGCGCCATTTACTAGAACTAGGCAACTCGACTCGCCTAGTCTTGGAAACAGGATGCTCATCAGGAGACATCATTTCTCGTAGATATTCGAGTGTAAAATTCGCGGTTCTCTATGTTATAAACGTCAAAAAGGACGTACATACATGTACCAGGGTTTCGATTTTCGGTGGACTTGGTCGTTGATGTTGGTCTGCGAATAACGAGGGTCTGAAGTAAATGCATACTAGCTGCCGACCAAACAGACGAGCAAGTGTGTCGCGCGCGATACGCAGGCTTTCACTGACTAAGGACCTAACTGTTAGAGACTTTCATGAGTTTCATGGCCTCGCGGTGCGGTGGAAGAACGAGGAACGAGTCGCCCGTCACTAACTCATTATTACGTCGAGAACTGTATAGTTTGTGAGTTATAAAATTCCCGAGAATTTCAGAGAAAATGCCCAACACCAGGGTGACCGCAAGATTCAATTTTTTCATTTCCCTGACATCTCCCTGGATTTTATCCTGATGATTTACAAAAAAATTTCCCTGAAAGAAAAGTATGAAAGATGCGAGTAAATTTTTAGTAAAAATAATATTGAATATGTTAATATTTCAAAATCTTTTAAAAATCCTAAAAAATCGACTCTTAGTGTCCTTTAATTCTTGAAAATTTCACAAAATCTTTTTAAAATCTCTTGAAATATTTCAAAATTCCAGAAGGAACTTTAATATCTCGTAAAATGGGTCAAAATTTCTGAAAAATTTTATTGGAAACTTATTGAAATCCATTCAAATTCGCTGAAATCTTTTGAAATTCTTTTCAAATATCTTCCTTTGAAATATCTTTAAATTCTTTAAAATTTCACGATAATATTTAGAATCCTATAAAATGCAAAAAATTCTTTAAAATCTACTAAAATTCCATGAAATCGTTTCCTATTTCACAAAATCTTTTACGAATCAATCAATCAATAAGGAACTTTGAAATTTCCTAAAATATATTAAAATCTATAAATAAAAACATTTGTAAACAAAAACGCCACAAAATCCTTTAAAAATCAAAAATAATTTTTGAAAATTTTAACGAGGAATATTTAAATTCCTTAAAATCATTTTAAAAATGTCAAAATTTCTTCAAATTCTTACAAGCTTCTGAAAATTCTTTACAATTTTTTTACAAACTTTAAAATCCCTTAAAATACGTAAAGATCTCTTAAAATTCTTGAAAACCTCTTGAAATTGCATAAAATTCTACAATATCTTTTATAAATTATAAAAATCTTGTGAGATTTTTTAAAATTTTAATCTAATCCTTTAAAATCACTTTTAAACTTATTATTTTTACTTAATATTTATAATCTTTTGAAATTTCTGACAAATTATTTAGAAATTATTATAAATTATTATTTATTATCATTTTAAATTATTTTAAACAATTTCAAGCGAATTAAAGCACTTTAAAAAGATTTAAAGAATTTTAAAAAGATTTCAGAGAGATTTTTATAAGTATTTCAAGTTATTTAAAGCGATTTACAAAAGATTTCAAACGAATTTAAGATATTATAGTTGAAATTTGAGATAATATAGTTGAAATTCCATAAAATACCTTGAATTTCTTGTGAATCATTCTAATCCTCCAAATATTAAATCTCTTAAAGTTATTTTAAATTTTCTAAAAGCACTTAGCACATCTTTAAATCATTTTAAAACATCTTTTAAAATTTCCACGAAAACCCTAAAATCAATAAAAATTTGTTAGCATCCCTTGAAATGTAAATTGTTTTTTCATTATGCAAAGTTTATTTCACTTTTGGATAACAATTGGACGTCTAGGGATTTCGTTTGAATAATGTTAACATGCTGTAAATGTGAATAAGAATTTAATCATAAATTTCATCCATTTTTAAGAGAATACTTTTTACGATTCAAACCATATTTAGGATTAAAATGTTTCCAATTCCCACTAATTACGAGAGCAGTGGAACATGAATGATTATGATGTTTCGGCAGCAATTCTTAATGTTTTTTACGTTTTTTTTTGTCTAGGAAGAAAAAAAAAGAGTTTGGAAAGAATAATAGATTTTGATGAGTAATGATTGCTAACGAGTGATTATATGTTTAATAGAGAAAAGAAAGGAGAGAAATATGGAGATAAAAAAGGAAGAAAGAGCGAGAGAGAGAGAAAGGATTGTATATTGTATGAAAGGATATGGAGATGGTAAATGGTTGGTGGTTATACTCTCGACTCACACAAAAATCTAATCTTTTATTAAAGAGAAATAGGTATATATAATAACACGTATAATGTATATACATATGGTAATTCGTGTTTAGATGCGCGTTTATTGCTCAAAGTGTGATTATGCATGTATTTCGCAATCGGGAAATGAAATTTGAATGTAAACGGTAATCTTCACCTTGGAATGGATCAGTTTTTTGTGATTAATGATCATTATACAGCTTATTCAAATTAAGGTGTTAGAGTCCTTATAAAATAAACAATATGATGACCTCAATGTTTATTCTAGTACTCCTACCGAACTTTCCATATCTGTCTTTTCATAATGTTACAACCAAAAAAGAAAAAAAAAAAGAAATACCCGACAAATTCGTCAGTTTTCAAGAGACCCTTTTTCCCGATAAATTCTTTTTCCGCAAAATTTCTATATCCCGTTAATTGGACATGAGAGAAAATAAATTGCGGATTATTCCGGTGACAGGTGTCTTTTTCCATCCGAGGAAATTGCACCGGAATTTTTATTAAGGAAACGTCACTCTCCCTCGTATTTTTAACAGCTGGCAGATCTTCATCGGAAAGTTACATTTCCTGTAATCCAGTTCCCTGATTCTTGTCCTCTAATCAAACAGAGTAGCAGACTTTTCTGATAAATTGGGAAAGTAAAGTTTGAATTGCGTAAATGATCCTTTCGACAAAAAATGGTGTAACAAAGTTTCTCATTGAAAACCTGATTGACTTTTGAATTAATTGAAATTGTATAATTGTAACTGTTGTAATTGTTATTTTTGTACAACAAATTATATAACAAGAAAAATCTTTTGAATTCTCTTAAAATCACTTAAAAATCGTTAAAATTTGAACATCGTTGTTAGATGACTAGTTTTGATTTAAAATAATATAAGGGGAGACTTTTGATATAATCTTATCAAATCTTATTGCTTGGGCGACTCATTTCTGGGTTAATTCGATATTAATTAATTTTAGTAGAGTGTGAGGTTGAGTCCGAACTAATTAAAGGAATTTATTCTATGAAAATGTTTATTAGGCTCGGGCTTTTGAATTCAAGCTTAAATGTTGCTAAGCTAGGCTTAAATTTCACTACTCGATATTGCCATGCCTAGGGAGTTAGATTTCGAGTTGTTTCGTTCTGGATGAATAAAACTACTTTGCGCGTGTCACTGGCTTTATTTCACTTTTGGTGGAAACTCCAAGTGCCATTGATCTACATAAACCCAATTTGCATTTACATTTTAAATAAACGAGACTTTACGAGACTTGAAACATTTCATTTTAACAAGTGTTTCCACTTGAATTTCCATTTTCTTCATTCAGAATCGACAAGCGCAATTACCTAAGTTTTATAATACTTTTTCTTTCGGCTTTTATTATTCTGGAAATATGCAGTATTTTTCGTGTCAAATCGTATTATTGCTGGGAATAAATAAAATAATATCATCAAATTTAAATTGTTAAAGGTTGTTCTTTTAAATCGGATATTTTAAGTAAATGAAAAAATGTATAATTTTAAAATTCGAATAAGTCCATTCTAGAAGCCTTGGAAATTAATTACAAATTTCAATTTTCAAATATTAATTATTCACTGCTAAGCATTGATTAAAAATTATCCACTTTTCCAACCGATTAAAAAAAAACACCTTCAATAATTGAATAAGGCTTGAAGCCTAAAAATGAAATCATTTAAAAATATAGCTTTGAAGTAGAATTTAGATTTCTAATTTTCTGGACCATAATTATTACAAATAAACAATTTTATTATTTTTTACTAATATTTTGGAAATAAAAAATGAAATCCCATTTTTCAAAATCTCTCATTCCAATCAAGTTCCATTGTACAATAAAAAAAGCTTCCTCTACTCTAAAACCAGTTTCACCTTCTAGAATTGAGGGATAGTTCTAAATCCTCTACGAGAGTTCTTATTTTCTCTCATTCATTCATTCATCTGTGAGCTTTTGAATCGATTTGAAACTTTCGAGTAAACAGAACTCGTTCGGTAGTAATAGATTACTCAATGTTCGTTCCTTTTGACAGTAAATGCACCCCTGGCTTCGGAATGAGTTCAAAAAACTTTTCTCGTCTCTGACGTCGTCCGAGCACACTCGTTACAAATTAACGAAAAAATAGGAAGCGACGTGGTTCTCTAGGGTAAAAAAAAATTTTCAATGAGGACGACAAATCCTAAATGAAGTTTCATTCGACTTGAAGCGAGAAAAATACTCGTTTTCTTGCATCTGAATATTCCACTATTCTACGACTTCACAGTCCTACAATTCTACATACGTATATGAAAACTTCTCTCTCTTCGCTGTCATCATAAAAAAGAGAATTCTTCTTGATTAAAAACAAAACGCGGGAAAAAATTTCATGCCGAGGTTGTTTGAACTCGAGGGGACTCTAAATATCTCTTTACAGGAATCTCACTTCATTTTCCCTTTGACTTTACTGTAAATGGTTTTTCTAATTAGAAATTTTTTGTCTTTATAGCACAATTTTCGTAATTATTGTAATTAATTTGTAACGTATCCAAATTGTTTAATAATTAAAATTTCTCAATTATAAAGCTTTTCAATCCAATATTCAAAAACTTTAAATTAAAAGCTTGAAAAACGAACATTTTTTAAAAATAAATAGGTTATCTAAAATTTAAATTTAGAGAATTTTATAATTAAAAGTACTTTACAGCTCGCTAATATATATATTTTTTTTATAAAAAAGCGCAGTACGATAAAAATTTACAAGATCTTTAGTTTCCAGAATAAAATTCTACGCGTTAGAAACTTAACATTTTGATGTCGATAAATCTTTTTCAGCTTTCGCTATGAAATTCACTAATCAAAAGCTCTTGGGATTAAAAGCATTGGAATTTTAAAGTTGTAGTAATTAAAAACACGACAGGAATAACTTTCCGAGTTCGATTTATCGAAGTGCTTGAAAAATTGGAAAAAACTACTAGAGAATTATTCGCGAAAAACCGTGGAGCTTTTAAGTTAATGATTGAAAAAGTTCTGAACGTTCAAATGAACGAATTTTTGTATTGATTGTATTTGTAACTACAAAAAGTTTTTAAATATTGATTAATTTACATTGAAAATAATAAAGAATTAAATAAACTTGTAATCCTGATTGTTATTTTTAGTTGGTACAATATTTCTGGATAAAATATAATTAAAAACAAATATTTCGTTCATTTGAACGTTCGAAACTTTATTCACATTCAAGTTAATAAAGTTTTTAATTAAAAATTGAAAACGGTTTACAATTTAAGTATATTTATGATTTTCTTTATTCGTTGAAATAGTTTAAAAAGTTAAAGCATAACATTAGGAAGAAAACCTTCCATGAAGCTTTTTTGACTGAAATGCTAATTCAAACTTTATAAACGCTCGCTTAAGCTTTTAATGAGATTCGTTAAAGAATGTCTCTCTAAATTAAAACATATTGCATTAAAACAGTTCATTTTCATTATTCACATACTATGTTAATAATTTAAATTTTCATTTGCACATTTACGTGGTATTTCAACATATTTTTTATCAGATGTTCCACTCCAGATGTTTGACATAAAATTTTTATTTTTACACCCATGAATATTGAAATTCAGAATCTATAGAGTTGAGTTCGTAAAATGTAAAGGAAATAAAACTAAAGAGGAACAACTGAGATTTTAACGCTCGTGTATTTTCAATTAGGATCTAAACTTGCAAACTACCTTACGAGAGTTTCGGACATTATGATAATAATAATTTCGTTGACCCGAATCAACTTATCTTTGCGAAAGTTAAATTTAGAGGGAAAGTTTTGAAACTAAAGTTTCTAAACTTTTAGATCAACTTTGACTTCAGAAGAATTCAAAGAAATTCTCAAATGTCAGATATGAACTCTGAAAAGAGCGAAAAATGATTTATTTAGATATTTTATAGAGTAACGATAAGACTTTTATATGAATATCGGATGGGCTTTGGTTTATTTTCAAATTCATCGATATTTATGCATTTTAATTCACGTAGGATTTTTTCACTCCCTGCATTCAAGGACTTTTTATTTTTTGTACACTAGTTCGTCCACTGGTTTCTATTTAATTTACGAGAATACACAAAATCGTTTTTCCCCAATAAATTCAGCTTAAATTTGAAGCTTTATGAAGCCACTGTCGTAAAAAAAAAGTTTCATTCGATTTTATGGTTGTCTTTAATTTAAAAATTCAGAGTTTTCATATTTAAATACGTTCAAAACTCAAAGCTATTAAAACCGAAAAGTACAAAAATCGCTTGAAATTTGTGGAAAACCTTTAAAATCTTTTAAAATAGCTTAAACTCCTCTGAAATCTCTTCAAATCTTAAAAATCAGCTCTTTCAACCGACTAACTTTTTTTTCCAAAATCTTGTAAATCACAACCCTATCGATGAAATAGCTACTATTTTAGGAAGCTTAGAACTACCAAAAAAAGACTATTTTAAATGTAAATTAAATAATAACTCGTTTCTACTTCATAAAATTTAGATTAAAAGTAATTCTCTTACAAATATGACTTCATTTGATAGTCATCTGAATTTTAAAGCAAAAGCCTTTTT
This sequence comes from Synergus japonicus, assembly GCA_900474275.1. Classification (NCBI taxonomy): domain Eukaryota; kingdom Metazoa; phylum Arthropoda; class Insecta; order Hymenoptera; family Cynipidae; genus Synergus; species Synergus japonicus. The sequence continues at coordinate 67,498 of UCOH01011867.1, read as the reverse complement.
AATTCGATTGGTCAATTAACGTTATTTTGATTATTTCTGCCACTACCACTTTATCCATTTCCAATTTTCCGTGCTTTTCAATACAATAATTGAACCTGCTGCTACGGTTTTCTGCGTTCTCCTCTCCATATCTGCATTTATAGCTTTCAATAACGAGTCTAAATTTGTGTATAGGAATGACTTACCGATATTGGTTCGAGCTTGGGACGATTGGACGACCGGGTTATTGTTCGCCTCGGCGTTGTTTTGTTGTTGAACACGATCCGTTGTAATGTTAGCGGAGGTCATCAAATTTGATGACTTTGTGGACCAGTTACTACACGTGTCACAGCCCTCAGCAGAACGAGTGGACATCCGGCAGCAACTCCAACGTCTTCCGGACCACAAACCAGTGTGATAACGACCACTGAGACTAGAATTCTCGTTGCACACTGAAATGAGAAAAGTTTTTTCATGAATGCTTTTGGGACCAGAACTAAAGCTTCAGCTAAACTCTAAAGCATCGCATTCGAAAACTAGGACGCTGATGGCTCAAAAATTTCCATACAAACGGGCCAAGCTCACTTCAACACTCAACCCTCATTCCCTCATCTTTACTTCAGTCAATAGAACTCAAATTTACTTTTTCTCACGTAGAACGATCTCGAAAATAATGATCGTGGCAAAAATGGGGCTGAAGGCAAATTGTGAACTTTGGACAACATTTGTCACTTTATCAAAGACTTTATTCTTTATCGAGGTGTGAAGTAACTTCTAAGTTTTTGAAAATTTAAGTTAGAGAGAATATTGTTTTGAAAGAAATCTGAATTTCCTAATTTATATTTTTCATGAAAACTTTCATAATTTAACAAATAAAAAATTTAACAACAAAAATAAGTTAAAAACAATTTGTAAAAGTATCTCGCAGAATAAATTGGATTCTTCAATAATAAATGAGAAGCAATTAGTGTTGAAGAAGCGTAAAAGTTTAAAGCCCTGAAATTCCAAATATTTAATATTTAACAGTTCGGTAAAGCCCATTAAACTTTAACTTTTACCGATAAATAACTAAAATGGAAGAAGATTAAATAAGGTCTAAAAACAAATAGTCCTTTAAAATTTAGTAAAAATACAATTTTTTAGATTAAAAATAAAAATTTTTATATAAATAGAACAGAATGTTATTAAATGAAAACCTCAAGCATGAACTACAAAAAAACTTTTCAGGCTTGCATGAAACATTCATACTCATTCCTCCGGCAACTCTACTACATTTTTAAATTGTAGTAACGTAAAAACTTTTATTCGACATTTCAAAAGAGCGACATTACCTTTTTTCCTCTAATATCTTTTCGTCAATAATTTATTCTATGTACATTTTAAGTTCAAAATGGACTAACTCAATTTCAAAGCAATTGAATTTTTAAAAAATAATTTAAAAAAAGGAAGTTTGAATTTATAAGAGATCCAAATTTCCATTTTAAATAAATCAATAAGTTATAAAAATTCCTAGTGTGAAAAAATTCAAATTTAGAAGTAAATTTAATTAGAAAAAAAGTTTCAGTTCCTTAATTATCAAAGCTTCAAACTTTCAGCGCGTTTAGTCAGTTTTACGCACCAAAGCTTCCCTGGAACGCATTTCATCAAGAAAATAACTTGTTTTTCCATCCTCTCGGATTTAGATTAAATTCTTTTAAATTCAGTTAAATTTATTTGAATTACTTTGTATAATTTCTAAATCCCTGAATTACTTTAAATTATTTTTCAATTTCTTTACATATGTTAAAATCCCTTTGAATCCTCCTTAGTTTTTTAGAATGAATTTGAATTCTTCTACACTGTTCTAAATTCCTTTGAATTCGCCTAAGTTCTCGAAATTCTTTACTTAATGTAGAGAATTTTCTGTATTTAATATACAGAAGATTCTCTACTTAATTTCGACACCAACCAGTCCGAACTGCTCGAATCCACTCGGTGCGTTCTTCTTCTCGACTTCCCAAAAGGTAAAGAGTATAATCCTGACCAGCTTCCCGATAGCCCACTTGAAACGGAAAGCCTGCTGGTACACCGCCACTTCCAGTTCCACTGGCGCTTGATACTGAATCACTTCCGGTAATCTCGTTATTACCAATTCCAAGATTGGCTACCTCAACTACGTGGACATTTTCTACGGCTATTCTGCCTCGCTCCTTGCGTCTCTGTAATCAAAATCGATATTGCATTAGGCTTTAGGGAATAGCTAATAGTCAAAAGTTAATATAAGAGACATTAATCACATTGTAACATAGAATGTAAATATTATTCAATTTCAAATTTATATTGAACTTTAACTTCCTTAATTGTTTATTTTAATAAAAATTGGATTGTACAATTGTTTAAATAAAAAGTAGGTAAATATCGTGGCAAAAAAATGCGAAATGCAAATTAGAATAATAATAAAAATCTCTAAAAATGAAAAAAAAAAAAAAAGAAAATGGTTCAACTGGGTAAAATTTAGATACCAGACGGTCGGTTTGTAAATTCTATAAAATTTCGTTGGCATTAATAACTTGTGATCTAATTTTTAAATTTTTGTTTCCTGTTCGTTGTACGAGAACCGGATAATTATGTTGAGATTCACCATTATAATATATTCTGCAAGCGACCCAATTTCGGTGCAGATAATTAACTCTTGATATTTGCAATGTAGAATGTGAAATTTACAACAAGGAACCAATTAAAAAAAAATATATGTACCACTAGGTGAAAATTTTGACGAGTGCAGATAATAATAGCTACCTTTTATTCAGCAATATTAAGTAATTTCGACTGGAAATTAAATTATGACATAAATAAAATTCAAAAGCATTCTTTATTTGAGTAATAAAAAAATATTTTAAAGACCAATAAAATTAGGAGACAATTTTAATTGAAAATATTGATAGAAACTATCTTAACTTGATCCTAATTTGGAAACGAATCCTAATTCACAAAAATATCTTGATTTCAAACAGTATTTTAAATGTAGAAGTCAATTGTATTACAAATACCTGGAATTCGAAGCTAATTTTAAAACAAATTTTTAGAATTAAATTCCAATTTTTCCGCCAACCCAGCTTACCCCGGAAAATCGTTCTCGGTATTCAGAGACAATTAGAGCGAAACAAATTGTCGAAGTTGACAAGTACCTTAGTGCCACTCACCTCCAGCTTGTCTGGAGTTACAATTGTAGTGTAAATTAGAAACTATTTCGAAAGCTCCTGAAGAATGGTTTCAAAAGTGGTAGGTGGAAATTGGAATTGAAAGTTTCTTCGAGCGTAGAACTTGTAACTAAGAATAAGAGAATAAGGAGTAAGGACTGCGGAGTAAGGACAACTTGAAATGCTTCGAGGATAAGATGAGCTGTCTGCAACTACTTTTCCTCCCTTTTCAAAGTCCTTAAGACTCTCGACAGCCAACGAAACAATACTTTCAATTAACTTCTGACTGATAACTCTCTGTGGTTGAAAATGTCGATACGAGACCTTCTCGTCACCACCACAATCTTAATTCTTCTTGGAACTACAACTTGTTACTTCACACACCTTATGTTTTCCAATGATTATACATAATGACATAAATTATCCTGGAAACATTGAATAGTGAATAATCGTCCAACTTCCGAGTTCATTCGATGAATATTGGTTTGACTTTCAAATTTTTTTCCCGCAATTTCGATAAAGAAAGTCTAAGTTCCTGGGATTTAAATTTTGTATTTGACGGATACGATCAATTTGGCAATCAACGAGATCGTTTACATAACGAAATTTGGCAACAAAGGGTACTTGCGAATTTTTAAAACGAACTTACAAAGTAGGTCGAATTTAATTTACTAACTAGAAAGCAATCTATTTTTATTTTGGATTTTATTCAAATTTTAAAGCCACCGAAAATTGATAGCAAGTCCTTTTTTAAGGCCTTCCCACTTCTGATTTATAAAAATATCTTGATTTCAAAAGACTTGAAATTTAGAAGCCAACAAAATTCGAAAGCTATCCTAATTTAGGAAAAAGCTAACTAATTTTTTTCCACCAAATTCCCGGTTATCTCTCAGTTTTTTCTCGGTTGTAAATTTGAAATCTTCTTTTAATAAAAGCAAGAATAAAATGCATTTAAGATTTTCAAAGATTCCAAACGATTTTTAGAAATTTCAACGGTTATCGTAGAATTTAAAGAATCGCTCGGTTCAAGACTTAAATAACAATATCACATTTTTTTAAATATGAAGCGAAATTTAGAAGCGCGATCGTCAATCTTTGAAGTTTAAAGAATGAAAAAATTCTTTACTTGGACAGAAAGATTGATTCTGTGAATGTGAAAGTCAAAACGAAAATAATTCCACAATCCTTTATTCATTGAATCAATCTGAAATTGAGATTCGAGCCAGAACTTGTTCATCCAGGTTGTGATCTCTTCTCGTTGAAAAGAAGTTTAAACGAGTGGTTTAAGTGAATCGATTATGTGCTGGGAGAAATGTCACGATGAGTTAAGAACTTAGTTAAGGTAGAATACTGTTGTTGAAGTGGCTTCAACCCTCGAATTGGGTCTTCGAGGAAGACACACCCCAGTGATTAGTCTTGCACAATTTAAGGTGGCTTGATTCGTCTCCGGTGAAGTCACTTGGAAATTAAAAACGGGACTAAGAAAGGTTGTCAACTAAAACTCCAAACTGAAATTAAATAATAGTAAATTTAGAACACTCAAAATTAAAAGTGTGAATAAAGTTTCGAACGTTCAAATGAATGAAATATATTTTTTAAATTATATTTTATCCAGAAATATTGTGCCAACTAAAAATAACAATCAGGATTACAAGTTTATTAAATTCTTTATTATTTTCAATGTAAATTAATCAATATTTAAAAACTTTTTGTAGTTACAAATACAATTAATACAAAAATTCGTTCATTTGAACGTTCAGAACTTTTCAATCATAAATTAAAATCGAAAATAATTTTGAAGTAGTAACAATTTAAAATAGATTTATAAAAAAAGTGTAATCTCATATTACTACGGAATTGATGTGAATTAATTAAACCTCGAATGTTGAAAGCCCTTGTTTACAGCGGTTTTAAATCTGAAAGCAATTTTTACTTTTTTAGTATAAAAATTTAATAGGCAATTAAATTTAAAAGCTTTTAAATTTGTCAGAAGTTAAATTTTAAAGCTACCACAGTTGTAAAGCAAATTTGGAAGTGATCGAAATTTCACCTGTGCTATTAATTGGAAGTCTGAGATCAAAGAAAAAAATTAGGAACGTAAAAACATTTTTTTCTTTTGATTAATTATAATTAATTACAATTCCACTTTACTTTTCTTGCTCCATTTTCTCAATTCCTTCATATTTCTCGAAGAAATATTAAAAATTACAAGAGCAAAATAATTAAAGTTAGAGCGCTCGTGACTAACTGAAATTACGCTATGCTTAATTAAAATCTCATCAAATGTAATAAAATATCAATAAAAATGTGGACAACAATTTTAAGGCAATCCTAGCTTGGAATAATTTCAAATATCGATATCTTTTAGGATATTTATTAAAATTTGGAATGCCTTTCTTATTTCGATTTTTTTTTATAAGAACCATAATCAAAATTTTAGAGCAATCCTAATTTGGAATTTTTTTAAATTTTTAATGTTTTAACTTTACGCCTTTCCCAAGTTAAGATTACTGGATTTTGAATTGCTTAAAAATTTTGATCGCGGTTAAATTTAGTTTAAAATAAATTTGATTAAATTACTGAATCAAATGAAAATTTGAATTATTATTTGGAAAGTGATCAGAATTTCAGTCTTCGATATACAAAAGTAGTGCCAACGGGACGTCTTTTTCACGAAAAATCAAAATTTCGAATGCGAAAAAATATGCAATTTCGGAAAATTCAAAATCTCGAAAATAAATTATTTTTTACTGTTTAAAAGTTTAGTATAAAACTTGTGTTTCAAATTTCACCCAATTTTTGTTCAAAATTTCATCAGGATTTTTATTTAAAATTTCTTTTCAAAATTCCTCTTCAAAATTTTGAAAAAAAAAATTTGGAAGAGTAAATTTAAACAAAAATTTTTTTAATTAAAAATTTGCATTTTACGAGAATTTGAATTTTTCGGACATAATTTCTTCGGTTATTTTTCATGTTCATTTTGGTTTCTTGACAAAAATATTTTGCCCCGTGCGTATTTCAAAAATTCTCTTCTGCATCTCTTCTGTATCTCCGATTTCAATATCCTCAAATGACTAAATGCAAACAAAATAGCCAAAAAAGGAAGTATTATAAACGAAACCAGAGACGACTCAGCAAGTGGATACGAACCAGAAAGGATTGCTGAAGATATATCAGTTTCTGTTTTCGAGAGATGTTAGTTACGATTAAAACGGAAATTGAAGGTCGTTTCCGAGAGGAGATCAAAGAGCGTTAACGCCTGCTCGATTTCCGGAATCGACCCTGCCCTTGGTCAACAGCATCCACAGATCGATTTCCCCCAGGAAGCACTGGCCGGGTCTTCTTAATCTGATTCAAATCCGGACGACTTTTACTAAAATTACTATCGAGAAAATTTTTTTTCTCTTCAAAAAATTGAATTCAAAGGACGAAGAAGAGACGAGGCGAGGAATTCAAACTTTGAAGAGCGAGACGAAGTGATAGACTCTTTTACCAGGAGACAACTGAATTGACCGGCAACGGGAGAAGCGAAAAGAACTTCCGGTAGAGAGGTGCAGAAGGAGGAAGGACGGAAGGAAGGAAAGGGTGAAATCTGGGACGCTTGCGCGATGTCGATTTGCGAATTCATCTATGGGTTGGGTTTTGAGGCACGTGTGTGGGAGCAGGGATGGGCAAATTACGAGAAAAACGTAATTAGTAGCAATTACTGCTATTGGAAACGAACGTGTCATTGCAATTTGAATTGCGATTGAAATAAACCAATGGAAAACGAGCGGCACACAAGTGGAATGAATCAAAAACAATTAGGGAATAATTAGTCCGAGAGGAGAGGAGTCAACTGCCTACAGCTTTCATTTATATGAGTAGTTTTCAATTTCGGATTTTTTATGACTCAGATAAGAGTTTGCCCCTATTTAGCGTTTGTAATTTAGAGATAAAGATTAACATGATGTCGATTCGGTGGACGATTTCAAATTCCGGGTCTTTTCTCAGTCAAGTTTTTCAATTAAATTAAATACAATAAAGCAAAAAAGCTTGAGTTCTTTCAAATCTCTTCAAATTCCTTCAAATTCATTAAAAATCGGTTCAAAATAACTCATACAAATTATTTTAAATCCCTGAAATCAATCAAAATCTCTTCGCATCCCCTGAAAATTTTAAAAATAGGATTTTTTTAAATTTATGAACTTCGCATTTCAGCTACAGCCGCCTACAATAAAATTGTTAACTGAAGCTACGAATTTGAATGCTGAATGCGAACAATTTATCATTAACGAGATTGGCACATTTTGCATTCATGTAAGCGCACCTCGACACAAATTCAAACTCGATTTAAAAGCGCGAGCAGCAGAAAATACGTTTGATACAGTATTTTTTTAAAAATTAAAACAAATTAGAAAAACATATTCAATCTACAAAAAGAATTAATCAAATTATCTCGCATTACTGTAGTATTTAATTTCCATAGGAAAATATAGTTTGAACTGTTTTCTCTTAACCCAAGATTGAGAAAAAATTGAAATTGAAATGAGAAATCCATGTGGGAAATTATACAAAGATTTGTGGAAATTTTAAATTAGACAAATCTGCCTTAAAATCCATCACAATTTTAAAGCAATCCCTCGAGCAATCTATACGTGAAGGCACTATGAATTCAAATAAAATCTTCATTTGGAAACAATGGAAATTCGAAGGAAATCCTAATTTGGAACCAGTCTAAAATTGAAGGAAATCCTCATTGAGAAACAATCAATAATCAAAGGAATCCTAATTAAGATCCAATCCAAAACTGAAAGAAGAAATACCAATTATAAAGAATAACGAATTTGGAAGGAAGGGGAATTAAGTCCCAAATTCAAAAAGAATAAAGTTCTCGAAACGAAACTTCGTAGAAACTTACGTAAACAGGTAATTGATTTTATAATTTGAAGTGATTTTAAATGAGTTCTCTAGTATAAAACTATTTGTCAACAGCGAGGCGCCAATTGTTGATCGTGAAGCTTAAGCCTTCAAATTATCTTTTGCGCACTGACCCGTTTGTGGTAGTATGTTTATTTACGTTTCACTAACAATACTTTCCGGATACATGAGCAGACCTTTGTCGACACTTCAAAAGTGGTATACAACTGTTTCGTACAATGCACATTCAAGAAGTCGTGCTACCTCAAATAACGATATTTTCTACAATAGGCCAGACTACAATAATACCTAACACAAGCAAAAATAGCCAAGAGATTCAATAAGATCAAATCACAAAAATTTACTTTTGCAAAAACTGGAGCTACTGCCATTAACTTACATATTTCAAACTATTATATATTGAGTACAAAATGAGTTTAGGAAACTTTAAAACCTTTGAAGTTGACTGAAAACTATCTTTTGAATATAATTAAAAGAATTGCGAGTTAAAAAAAAATAATTTCAAAGAGGTTTAGTCCCCTAAGTAACAATTCAGTGAAATTGAAGTATTCATTTATAACTTGGTAGTAATTCAAATTGAGAAGCAATCTAAATTCGGTAGTCACTCCAATTTCAAAGCAATTCAAAGTTAATTGCGCTTAACTTTCAAATAATGAACATATTGCAGTTCATATTGCAAGTCAAAGGAAAGTCAAAATCCATTCTTTTGAAGTAATCGATTGTATTAATCATAATTTGAAATTTCGAAAGCGAATAGAGGATCCTTAATTAATGATGAACTTGATCTAAAAGTGTACCTCGCCATCCCCGTCGTAATAAATCAGATGTCGACGAGTCAGGACGAACCAGCGTTGTTTGTAGTTGATTGGGGTGAAACGTTTTTTATTTTGGGAGCGTTTCACCATGAAGCCTTGTTTTATGGTGACATCTCCCCCTTTCGATTCCGCCTTCCCATCCTTCCCCGCCATTCTTGGAAGGAGGGTGGGATTCACCCTGTAATTAAAAAAATACTTTAATTCACATATTTATAAAAAAATTTTGAAAATATACCACATTTTATAAATATAAATTGCCATAGAATCAAAATACGCATTTAAAATAAATTGGAAACAACTTCTAACAACTATTCTTTCATTAAAACTTTGAAATTGCGTTCACTAAAGTTTTAATTTTTTAAAAAGACAAATTTAATGCATTTAATTATTATAGATGGAAAAATAAATAAATAGCGTAATTTTCTTAGTAAGAGAACGTTAAACCACTGTCAAGAGGATATCCGCTGACCTTTAAAAAAATTTGTAGCATGTACACTTGCTTTTAATCTTTTAAGTATAAACTCAGCAGGGAGTCTAAGTTTCAAGTTTCGTGGTTTTGCAATACCTTTCAAAATACCGAATGTTCTCAAACTTTCAATAAACTTCGCTCGAGTAATAATCAATATCATATAAATTTTAGATTTCTCAGTTTTTTACGAAAATGAATCGAATTTTTATAAACTTTTCGGATAAGTAAATCTCAGTGAATTTAAAAAGAGTCAAGTATTCATTTCAATTCTGCAATCGTAATTTAAAAACGTTTCGAAATGCAACGAACTTCGAATTCACAACAAAAAATAAAAATATGAATCCCGAAATACATCTTTGAAAAGTCCGTTCATAAAAAAGTTGAAAGGCTGTTCTAAAAATTCGGCCCTCTTTCAGAACGGAAATGTTTTTTTTATTCCAACTTGACGACAAAAGAAAAAGAAAAAAAAAGCAGAACCAAAGAATATTTTAACCACGTCCATACAAAACGAAGGCAAGAAGCTTAAAAATAAGGGGAAAATTCAGGTAAAACTCCAGCAGGAATCGGGGAAATATGAAATTCCTCTCTAAATTTCAAGGGCCGTTGGACGAGTCCTGGAAATTTTTTGAAAAGGCTCGTGCATTGTTTACGAATGGAGATATGACATACCATGCACAGCAGTTTAAAGCCACTCCGACTTTGAAGAATCACACTCGCGAACAACAATCTAACATGACCGGTACCGAATTAAAAACTTCACGTGGAACGAACCCAAGTAAACGTGCCGACAATCTGTCAAACGATAAGGTCAGAAATCGATGAGATAAGGACCTAGTGTACGGACACACTGGATGCTCATGCATCCTCCCATGTATCATGCAATTAGTTTAGTTGTGTTTGTGGTGATTTCATGGTTTACGAGAAACGACATGTAAAATAGCAACGTGTATGTAGAACTTGTTCGCCACAAAGCTGGCTAACAAAAGAAAGGGAGAGAATCATCATGGATTTCTCTCTCTGTCTCTCGACATTATTGGTCGAGTCCCGGTCTCTTTTTTTTTTTCTTTTTCCACTGTCAATTAATGAAACAGGAGATTGAACGTTCACTCACGATAAACCGATATCATTTTTTTTAGTTTTTGGCAACTATTTTTCATACTGAACATAGACTATTTTCAATTTGGACGATTTTGACTTTCTCGATCGGCGCGGTTTTTTTTGCATTTTTTGAGGTTGGGAAAATTGAAGGGAAGAGGAAATGGTGCGGATTCTGATTGGTGGAAGTAGTCACGTGGGTTCGACGCTAGCGACATCGCAGGGAGAAACGAGAAGTATATTGAAAAAAGAGTTAAAAGGAAAAATTGGTGGAAACCGTGGAAATTTTGAATGACTAGATGCATCGAAAAGAAGGAATTGAATTTGTATTTACTTCTTTATTTCATTAGTAAACTGACGGGAGAGATTAGATCGTGTTTTGTTTAGATTCATAGTTTCCCGCCTTTTTATTCGAATTTTGAAGAGTTCAAATACACACTGTTCCATAGAGTAGGCATGCTATAACGCGTGTGCAAACGGGAACGTTCGCTCAATAGAAAGAGAGAGATGATCAAAGAGCTGAAAGAGTGAAAGAGAGTGCACATAAATACGTAGAGTGAAAGAGAGTGACAGAAATACCAATTTGATTTTCTTTCTCTTTTCATTCGGTAGACACTTTCAAACAGGATATTTTTAATTTTTCCTTTGCGTTGAAGACGCAAGACGGTATGTTTTATAATTTATAATCAAAAATCCGAAATTATTTAAGTAATCTTAGAGAAATTATTAATGAAATGTCAATAAGAAAATAAAAGCACTATTGATCTATTGTTTCATTACTATATTTCCTAAAATACTAAATAATTTCACTGGTAATTTTAAACTTAAAGTGTCCACTCGTGACAGAGTGTGAACAAAATCGTGCTGACAGTGTCACTTATTTTACGGAATTTTATGTTCCAGTTGCTTTCTAAAAAGAAGTAACATGTCGATCCGACCAGTGTACAGACCGACGATCGTCAAGAAAAGGACGAAAAAGTTCATCAGACATCAAAGCGATCGATATGATAAATTGAAGGTAAAGATTTTAACATTCCTACTGCTCTATAACCTCAAATTCTCATCAATTCATTTGTCAGTATCACGATCTATTATTAATATAATTATTGCTTTATACAAGATTTTGTCACTGGTGATAACATTAAGATTGTTATTTAAACATTAAAATATCATGCTCAAAATTTAATGGGTTAAAAATGAAATAATTAGATGATCTTTAGTTGTGCCTAGTTAACTTAGTTAAAATTATTGTAATTAAAACACATTTTTATTTTCTTTTTTAGCGAAACTGGCGTAAGCCTAAGGGTATTGACAACAGAGTCAGGAGGCGCTTCAAGGGACAATATTTGATGCCCAACATTGGTTACGGAAGCAACAAGAAAACCCGTCATATGCTCCCAACTGGTTTCAGGAAGGTCCTCGTCCACAATGTCAGGGTATGTATAACATTACATAATTAAATAGTAAAATAAAGCTTTTAACAATACATGTAACGTTAGATATATAGATTTGATCAGATTCCTTGTAATTTTATACTAGCTCAATAACAATATATTTTTTTCATAGGAATTGGAGGTTCTTATGATGCAGAACAGGAAATTCTGCGCTGAAATCGCACACGGTGTCAGCAGTAAAAAACGCAAGACTATTGTGGAACGTGCCCAACAACTTTCTATCCGCATAACGAATCCAAACGCTCGTTTGCGTTCCGAAGAAAATGAATAGATGGATTATTTTGAAATATAATTATAATGAAAAACATCACATTTGTTTCTTTAATCTTGATCGCACTTGTTCCTTCCATTTTAAATTGTTCCAATTTAAATTGTTCAATCTTAACTGAAAGTGAATTTTTGAAATTATGTAACAATCCAAATTTTTTGAATTTAGAAATTAGATTTTTGTTAAATGATTACAATAGTCTAAATAGTTGAATATTTTTAAGATGAAAAAGCCGAATAGTTTCAAACTCCAATACATACTATAAATTGAACGGATTTAAAAAAAATCTTAATATATCAAAAAAAAAAATCTTAAAGTGTTTTAAGACCCTCGTCGCTATGTTTTTATATATGGTGATGCTCCACCGCACCTAAAAAAACAAAGAAGGAATTTTTTAAACTAAAAATTGCTTTTCTTATGCGAAATGATATTATATTTGATGAGTAGATTAAAATATTTCCTTTATAGCAAATAAGGCAATCTATATTTATTTAAGTTAACTTAACAAATTTTTTAAATTTAAGTTAACTTTAAACATCGCGAAGAAATTAAAATCAGTTTAATTTTTTAGATTTCTTAGAAATTTTTCTAAAGTTGTTAAGTTAAAGGGTTAAAATTTGTTTAGTCGCCCCTGGTTTTAGTAATGGCCGCCATGTGGTGACTTCTGTGTCGTCTGCTCTAAAATTTGTGTCTGGAATAAAAAGTTCCTCAAAATAACAATCGCCAAGTATTTTGAATGAGAAATATAAATTATCGGTTGCGAAGATTATATTCGTCACGTGATTTTGCGATCTCGAAAAATTGTTACAATACCGGTGGCTTTTTTCTGCAACTACTATAGGTAATTCAATGAATTCAATAAAATATTCCTCGCCAATTTTGAAGGTATTAGAAAATTACATTGAATTTATGTTAATTTATAGTAAACGTTAGTACCTAGTTATTTCTTAAATTCATGTCTGCAATTGTTGAATAATTCTACAATGTTGATTTCTATTTTTGACGAATTGAGGAATTTTCGGGAAAAAAGTTTTTTGAAACGAAGGACGGTCTATCGACCTTTGCACAAAAATAGTTATAATTTCATGGTCAGGAGACGTTTTTTCATCAGGAATTTTTAATTATGATATAGAAGAAAATTGGTTTTTTATATTTAAATGTTTTTAATGCACCAGTTTTTCTGGGTACTAGCTAATTTATTGGTAGAATTTGAACTTTGAAATTGTTATTTCAAATTTCATTGGCATTGATTCTAACTTTTTTGTTTTTCAAGGTAATTTTAGAGAATTCACATTTTTATCGACCTTTTTCGAAAAAGGAATGGTTATTTTATAAATGTCAAACGTCATTTGGAAAGTTTGACAATTTTTAATTCCAGAGTTTAAAGGTTATGTTCTTCTTGAAGTTTGACATTAAAACCCGGGAATTTTAAAAACTTGTACAGTTCAATAGTTCAACAATCGATCCAATTACATTAGATTCTAATTGTTACAAAAAGAAATTAAGTAGATTTGTTAAATAAATTTTATAATTAAATTAGTATTTTAATAACAGTTTATTATTGTTTTAAATTTACCTTGTTCTGATTTTATTATAAATTGTATTTCCCATTTGTAAAAAATATAGATAACTCTCATTATGTACATAAGATAAATACAAGATTTAATTATGAAATTTATAAATATACCAAAATTATGAATAAGAAAATTTTATCTTTTTTTTAATAAGGTAAAAGTTAAATAATTCTAATTAATTTCCAACATTACTTTCCAGGTCATGAATTAAGCATTTGTTGATTCTCATCTCAGCAGAAAAGAAAGAATCAGTAAAAATGGTTGTGGGAGTTTTTCCAGCCCTAAAATTGGGTGTTCTTTTTATTAAACAAATCAGCAAACCCTTGGCAAAAATGCTCGTCACTCAAGCCAAGAATCATCACGTTTTCAGAACCTATTTTATCATCCCGCCAGCTCAATGTACGTAAATATTGTTTTGAAAAAAAAATAATTGATTTAAAAATATTGTAAAACAATTAGATTTCTTTAATTTTAAGGCCTTGTAAATGAAAAATTACATTTTTCATTATTTTTTGAATATTTAGTTTACCACTGGGCGGAAGTGAAAGCGAAAATGTATGTAATGAATCTGGGAAAGCCAACAAAAGTCGCAAAACTGAACGAGGCGATGGCAATCGAGCTCGGTGCGAATTTAATGGGCGAAATCGTCATCTTCACTGTCGCGGGTGGCTGTCTAATTCTTGAGTACAATCGACAAGCAGCCAAAGAAGCAAAAAAAGAAGAAATTCGCCAAATGCAGTTAGAAAAATTCACAGACGACATTCAAGCTCTCTTTGAAAAGACAAAAATCCAAGAAGCAGAGATCCAATATCTCAATAATGTCATCACCGATATAGCGGAGAAAAATAAAGTCAAACTTCCAAAAAAAATAGTCCCAGTTCCAGTTTCAGGGAAAAATGAATTTCAGTCGAACAACAATTTAGGCGACCTCAGCGAAAAGGAAAATGAAGTCGAAAAAAAGTCTATAATCCATCGAGCGATTGCTTATTATAAAAAGGAAGATTCGAAGGACGACAAATTAAGTTAATAAGTTCGACGACGATTCTTTAGAATCAAAGGTTTCCATTTTAAAGATTTTTTTAAGTATTTCCAAGGGAAATTCCTGAAACTTAAGTCTATATAATGGATAATCATTGGAAATATTTATTATACATAGAATGGTGCCTTTTTTATAAAGAGGCACGAAGATATTTATAAAAGTATGCAGCACTCAGCAAAATCGGACGAAGGGAGGTTTTTAGATTCTCATTTTTTTTGTAATGATTTGAGCCGCGCTTCTTGCTGAATCAGTTTTGCATCACTTTGGTTTATACTGTATAGAGAGCAAGAAATTTGATTATTTTTTAGTTCCATTCTTTTTTTATTAAATAATGAATATGAATATCGAAATGCTTGCTTCCCTCAAGCCCTTCTTGTAAATACAATCAAGACTCGTACTTTTATTATACTTGCATACTAGCGATGTTAAAGTATAATATTATTATATTATAATATAAATGCATTCATGTACATACAAATCAAAATGTCTTCAGTATAATTTTATTCCCTCACGAAGCATCTTTTGCAGCGTCTGGATCCTGGTTTCCAGATTTCGAAAGTCGAAGTCTAGATATTCAATAATTAAATTTAGTTCAATTATTATTATTATTTTTTAAAATTAAATACCTTTCGTCTTAAATCGACCCGCCTTTTTGACATTTCGACGCGGAGATTCTTCCGACTTAAAAGATTTTCTTGACTCAACTGAGGATCCTAGAAAAAATTTGATTTTAGAAACCTTCTATAATCTTAGATATAACAATTGATTTAAGGATTAATTTTCAGGAACCTCGAGATAAGCTGGAGGTTTTTATTCGGCCAGAAAAGGATGGAGAGGGACTTCTGCTTCGTCTGCAGTTCCGTAAACTTTGGGAAGAACGTGGAGGAGTTGCTCGTCTTCTCAAAGCCGGACTTCCATCTGGTTTTCTATTAACTGTTTGAGTTAATTGTCGAACTTTAAGGGTGAGAGCTGCATTTTCGGTTCGTAGTTTTTTAATTTGGAATCGGAAGGACGTTCGCTCTTCTGCGACGTTTTTTTCCAGGACTTTTATTGCATTTAATAAGTGACGCGTACCTTTTCCTGGGAAAATTGTCTTTTTAACTTCAGTTTAAAATTTTATTTTTTATTATTAAGGAAGTTCAAAGTAGTTTATAAAAAATAGTACCAGAGGCTAATTTTTGATTTTCCTGGATGAGTTTTCGATTCGCTATCAACAACTCGTCGACTTTTTTTTGAAGCTCTTTGTTTATTCCTGTGGAATTTAGTTTTTCTATTTCGCTCTCAAGTCTTCGGATAGTTGCTTGTAAAACTGCTGGATCTGGAGGTCCGCAGTACTCCAAAGGTAATGGATAATGGATTCTTAAGAGTTGTCACATTGGGAAATGATCGGTTTAGAGAGACTCGGATGTCCGATAATTAAATTATAGTCTTGGGTAGAAATAATTATATAACAAATTGAAGATTAATATTGCAGATTTAAAGGGCAATCCGAATTTTGAAAAAGAAATATAAGATCATAACATTTTTTGATAATAAAGAAGATACTTTACTCAAGGCTATTTTAATTATCCCTCTCTAAAATTTGTCTAAAATGTAATTTCTTCATTGTATCAATGAAAAAATTATAGTAAACTTAATTCGAACATTTTTATTTCTGTGAATTTATATTCGTTTGGCTTACCGATCAAATTCCACTGTATAAGTCAATATAAGATACCGTCGATTACTGCTTTTATGATTAATTGTAGGATTAGAAGAATTTTCAGCTCTTCTAGAACGCAAAAGTTCTAAATCTTCAAAGGTCAGAAGATCAAGAGTGATACATTCACTAGTCTGCAAAATTTAATTTAATTAAGAAACTAATATTCTAAATTAAATTATTAATTTATCAATAGTTTAATCTGGTAATAAAATTATGTTTACTTTTAATAACCCGGATTGCAGCATCGCTACGAAGACATCGAATTGTTTGTAATTTCCTGTTTTATGAGTCAAATTTTCGATGTCTGAGAAAAAAAATATTTTTTAGTTTTCTAAATAATAAATATAATATACGGAATTAAAGAGAATTATAAAAAATATAATTTTGAAAGCTCCAAACTTAAAATCAATCTATTAAGGTTTTTAGTTTGAAATTATTCGATTCAAAACGTTTTAAATTTAAAATTTTCGCGCCGCGGGTGAAATAGTTCCAAATTCAACCGCTAGACAGTTGACAGTCGTTTGTCAGTGTTTCTCATTTCTTAGAGAAGTTGTTATTAAGACAAATAAATGACATCTTTTTCAAAAGACAAGAAGCTAATAAAATCTTACAAGCATTATCATAAGCCGAGTGCCAATCTTCTCCAGTGTATTTGTCAGTCACTGAAAGTTCCAGGCTTCGTTGACAGCCTCCACGAAGTGCGGTGACCCTCATTTTTAGAACATATTCCTTGCCACCTTTAAACGCATAAGTCGTCACTACGTTGGGAACCGTTTCATTCATCGTTATATACTCAGAACAGCAATTTTTCTCTCCTTTTTGTTATTACTAATTTACAAATTTTAAATATAATTAATTAATGATCCCAGGACGCTTTGCCGTTTGATAATCACGTGGCCGACGGAACGTCAGGAAAATTAGGGGGTGAACTTCCGCCATGCAATAATAAAAAGTGTCAAAGTTGAACGACAACTCGGAAAGTGACGTATGATCGATGCGTGTCTGTCAAAGTGTCAAAGCTGTCAAAAGAGGGAAAGCAAGTTGTGATAAGTGACAGAATATGAGTTTTTGTCGGTTTATTGAGAGTTGAAAGGATTTTAATACACAAAAATGTGGTCGTTTTTCTCACGAGATCCTACTAAAGACTTTCCCTACGAGATTGGAGAACCAGTCGCTAATTTTGATAATAAAAGCATTTGGACACTTCATCGGGCTAGGAGGAAGGTAAAGAACCTTTTTTCGAAAATTATTCTTTTCTTTTTGTCAGAATTCGACAAAATCGAAGTTGATTCTTACGTTTTGGAGCTCTTCAAAAATTCGAGTCTGACAAGCTATTTTGCGGTTATGTTTCTTTTTATGAATTCAATTTTTCTAAACCTTTCTGTTATCTATTTACGATTTGGGAAGTTTTTGGTTTTGAGCTTCTTAAATTACTGAGTTTTATCAAGTTATTTTTACTTCCGTTTGTATTTTTTTTTTTTTTTTTGGTACCAAGTATGTTTTTGATATTTGGGTTTAGCTGATTTTTGTTGACGATTTTTTTGATGGAGCATATGGATAAAAAATAGAAAACTATGGAGAAAACTTTCATAATCTAATGGCAGGTCGTCACCTTTTTATAAGAATGCCCCCTTTATTTTTTAGAGAAATTCCCCTTTTCTCCCCTATTTTTTGAAAATGTTTTCCTTTTTCCCTCTTTTTTTAATTAAAAATGTTCTTTTTGATCAATTTTCTAAATATACACGAAGCATATTAATTATTGTTTTGTTCATAACGTAGATTAGAGGAACAGAATTATCTTCAAATAGAGATTTAAGTTCTACACGTTTCACTTGATGCAATCTACGAATTTTATAAGTCTATATGAAATATAGATATATAAAAACATTTTTACTAATGTAACCTGTATGTATTTAAGAATCTAAGCGAAGTATGTTAGATTTTTTGGCCCACAATATTGGGAAACAGAAATATCTTTTAAATTTTTGGTCATCAACACTGTGGGCCAAAAAATCTAACATACTTCGCTTAGATTCTTAAATACATACAACTTACATTAGAAGTTCAAATATTCAGCAATATTTCTCATTTTTTGCAGACTAAAAAGTACAAAAACGAATGTAGTAATTAATATATACTTTTTTTCAGGGTTCCACTGATTCAGAAGTTTCTGTATTTATTTTCGACGTGAAAAATGGAGGCGAATATCAGCTCGAAATTGCTCGAGCAGCGGTGAAAAGGTTAAAAACTCTCCGACACCCGAGTATACTTGCATATCTTGATAGTTTAGAAGTAAGTTATTATTATTTCTAAAAAAATCGATATTTTTCCAAGTGTTAATATTTTCTTTTTATAATAAACGTAAATTTCTTGAATTTTCAGACAGATAAGATGGTTTATCTCGCAACAGAACGGGTCGAGCCCTTGCAAAATAGACTTTCCAGAATATCTGAAATTGGCGAAGGATCCAAAAAAGAACTTTATTTTTCTTGGGGAATATTTCAGATAACTGTAAGTCAGTTGGTCTAAACTTAATGTGACAATAATTTGATTCTATTTTGGAAAATAATTGATTGTTAATTCATTTTTTAATAGAGGGCGTTGAGTTTCTTAAACAATGATGGAAATTTGAGACACAATAATGTGAATATATGGTCAGTTTTTGTGAATCAAGAAAGTGGAGAATGGAAACTCGGCGGTGTTGAATTCATGAGTGCAGTCGATTCTTTTTACACGATGTTGCCTCCTGCTCTTCAGAATTACCGTCCACCCGAAGCCAAAGAAAGTTCTAAACCTGCTACAAAGTGGTAATATTTATTTTTTAGTTCATATTAAATTTTTAATAACATATTTCTTTTCCTTCAAAACTAAATTTATTTTTAATTGTAGTTCAATCGACATGTGGGGTCTCGGAATTCTAATCTGGGAGGCATTCAATGGCCCGCTTTCCTCCGCGATGAATCTCGAAGCTAGGAATCAAATTCCAAAACAATTACTGACAGTATATCATGAATTAACCGGACTAAATCCAGAGGGAAGGCCGAACCCTGCGGATGTAATCGCGCGCTGTAGAAGCAACGGAGGATTTTTCAAAAACGACCTTGTGGACGCTCTCCTCTTCCTGGAGGAAATCCAAGTTAAGGAAAGAAGCGAGAAGGGTCGATTTTTTTCTCAACTTGCGGGGCAACTCGACTCTTTTCCAGAAGGAGTCGGCAGGTACAAAATTCTGCCCCTTTTGATGGCAGCATTCGAATACGGAGATGCCGGCAGTGCCGTTCTTCCTCCTCTTCTACAACTAGGTCGTCAATTACCCGACGCGGAATATCAAAAACGAGTCGTTCCCTGCGTCGTAAAATTATTTGCTTCAAACGACAGAGCGACGAGGCTTCATCTTTTGAGGCAACTCGATCAATATGTCAATCACTTGCAATCTGCGACTTTAAATGAAGCTATTTTTCCCCAGGTAAGTTCAAGAATTGAATAAAAATAAAACTATTAATATCATTTTGATTGAAGAGATATTTTTAATATATTTCTAAATATTCTTTTAGGTTGCTCGAGGATTTTTGGATACGAATCCGACAGTACGAGAGCAAACTGTGAAGTCTATTGTTCACTTGGCACAAAAATTAGATTATAATAATCTGAATGTGGAGGTTTTAAGATATTTTGCGAAGCTACAATCAAAGGATGACCAGGGCGGAATTAGAACGAATACGACGATTTGTCTTGGAAAAATTGCACAACATTTACATCCACAAATTAGGCAGAAGGTGCTTTTATAGCTTATTATTCTCAATATACATTTTACCACTTATTTTCTGTCATTTTATCTTGCTTCCCTTGATCTCAGGTATTGATAGGAGCGTTTATAAGAGGGACGAGAGATCCATTTCCACCAGCAAGAAGTGCGAGTATTTTGGCATTGACAGCAACGCAGCAATATTATTTACTTCAGGAAGTGGCACAGCGAATTTTGCCGGCTTTGTGTCCTCTGACTACGGATTTGGATAAGGGAGTAAGAGACAATGCCTTCCGGACGATACGAGGATTTCTTTCTAAGCTTGAAAGAGTTTCTGTTGATCCAAGTCTTCGTGAATCGATGGGTGAGTCGATGAGGAATTTTCTACTTTTCTCAATTTCTTTCTTTTTTTTCTAGAACTTTTTAATGTACTTTAATTCTTATTTACAGAGGCGGATGTAAATACTGCAACTCCGAGTCTCAGTAATGCAGCAGCGACCTGGGCTGGCTGGGCCGTCACTGCCGTGACAGCAAAATTCTATCGTAGTCAATCAGATACTCCCAAATCTTCCAATGCCAGGATTTTATTGAACAAGCCTGCTTCTTTAGGTAGAATTATAGAATTTAGAATTACAACTTCTATGTAAAATATAGTTTATCGAAAAATATTTATTAGATCCGTTTTAGTTTTTTTTATGGAAAATTTTGTATTTTATCTTGAATCACGATTTTTTTTAATGTTATTCTAATCTTCATATTTTTATTTTTTAGAACAAGCGAGTAGTTCACAGAGTAGTGCAAGCACAACAGCGACGACGAGTAGTGCGACAAGTATGACTTCCTTGGATCATGATCACGATCATGACCCCCAGGTCATTCCGAATACAACAGCGGAAAACGATTGGGATTCCTGGGAAACTGGTGATTGGGGAGATTTGGAACAGCAACCTTCGGCGGGAGCTTCTACGATCATAAGCAATGCTTCGCCTTCGTCTCATTCTCCGAAAGCTCACGAGCCATGGATTAGCCTCGAAGAAAAACCAGTGAGCATCTTTTCTTGTTTTTTTCTGGATTTTAATTTGAACGATATTTAACTTTTTAATTTTCTAAAGGTATAACTATTAAAAAATTTCTTTAAGAATTTTTCATAAATGTCTCAGCATTCAAAAATTTACTTTCAGGAAGAAGAAGCCGCCGAGGGTATTAAAAATACAAAAGAATCTCTCGAAATTGGTTGGGAAGACGGAGAATTCCAACCCCTCGAAGAATTTCCACCACTTGAACCAGGTGAATTTTCGAAATTCCTCTCTTGTAATTTAATACCTTTCTGATAATAATAATTAAAATTTTGCTTCTTCAGTTATTGTTGGGCCAACCAATAAATTAGAAGAGGCGAAAAAGAAACGCGAAGAGCGGAAACTGGCCCGCCAACGTGAAATGGAAGCAAAAAGAGCAGAGAGGCTGAAAAGCAACCTGTCTCTTCAGAAAAGTCTAATTTAAGTAATGACACGCCATTCATTAAATAATTATGAAACTAAATAATTGAATACTTCAATAAGCAATTGACTACGTAAGTAACTATTTTATTTAGCGGTACATAGTACAATAATTCAACAACGACATGGATTAATTTAGTCGTCATTAATTAAATTATTCAATGACTCAATAATTGAATAAGTAAATAGTTAAATAATTGATTAACAACCAATTGTTTTCTGTATAGTCTATATTATATCGATTTTATTGACGAGGAAATGAGCTTCCCGTTCTTTTATCTCTTCTGAGAATTTTATCTAATCTTTGTCATATATTGATAAAGGAGTAATGATTTCAATCAGTTTTGTAAAATCCTTTTTACATTATATTCATAAAAATATACATTTCGTGGAACTAAGTCCAGAATATCTTCTAATTACATATTATTAGTATTTATTTGACTTTATTTTATTATTAGAATTTTTTTATTTCCGTGTTTAATTTTTAAAAGAGAAAAATTCGGTAGTCTTCTAAATTAGGAGTATTAAACTAAAACTGATTTGAAAAATAAATTGAAAACTATTATAAATGCGACTGATCTGGATTTTCAGGAAATCGAGCGTTCATTTGATTCGCGTTTCCTGGTTCCATTTTGAAACCTAAACTCTCGTAAAATGGAATCAACTTGTCTTTACAATCGAGCGATAATTTGTAACATTTCAGCTGCCGAGAGAGATAAATGACAGCCATCACAATGATTTTCCCAAGTTGCTGTCCTCGATAGTTTGTGTTTACAACGACGTCTTCCAATCTGCCCCGCTGAAATTTGGTTGAACAAATGAGTATGTCAGAACATTGAATGCTGAGAGTGAATTGACTGAAATATGTGAATGAAACTTACCAAGGCACAATTGTGAATGAATTTTTGCTCCACTACCAAAGTCGCACTTCCTATCACTTTCCTAGAATTCCGATCTTCTATTACGATCACGTAATAACCACCGGCGTTCTTCATTTTTGCGAATCTACCTGCGAATGTAAGTTTATCGTTTTTTAATTCTTTTCTATATTTTTGTTCTCCCATTCTTTTATTTTATTAAATAGAGGAATTATTTTTACTTACTTAGGAACTGATCTTTGCCTATTGTGCCGACTTCTGTGAGTTGGCTTAAAAGTTGAGTGAAACCTGTTGAACAAAATCAATTTTTAGATCTTGAACATTTCAATACTTTCGGATTCTTTATTTAAAGTTTTAGGGTTTTAATTAATTTTAGAGTTCTTTAATTAATTTGATTGATTAAACGTGTTAAATTCATACCTTTTTCATAATCGTCGGTGTTTAGAGGTCTCAAGGTTAAATTAGGATCTCGCGGCAAAGTTGTGAATCGATCTAATAAGCTTGCGCTGAACATATCCATTTCTTCGGAATTAGATTCAATTTGTTCCAACTGCAATTAAAGAAAAAAAAGTCATTTTAATTTTCTGAGGTTTACAAATTTTTTAAATATTTCAAATAATCGGCATTGAAAATAAATTTCGAGTAAAAATTTCAACATAGAATTAATTAGTTTAATATAGGATCCAAACTCACAAATTTAATTTAATTACATTAACAAATTTGAAACCTTGACTTTTAAATGTCATACTCAAGGCTGCTCTTTTCTTTTAATTTTGAGCATTGATAGAATTAAAAAATTATCAATTCTTTCTTAATAAAATATAGTTTCGTTATACAAAATCCGTATTCAAGCAAATTATAGTAAATATCTAAATATATTTCTTATACATGCAAAGTATTGCCACCTTTTCTCAAATAAAATATAACAATATTTGAAAAGATACAAAGGCTCAATGAAAAAGTTTCCAAATATGAAAAAAAATAAACAAAACTTCTCTGTAATTTATAAATATATCATCACTAATAATTAAATACTACACAACACTGTTTACCTTTTGGCTTCACAAGACACGTTTTGACTCCGAACAAGACACGTCATTGGCTTTTGATTGGCTTTTTCGTATAAAAAAAAAAACTGAACTGGACTGAACAAAAATGCTCAAACAGTTAGGCTAGGTTTAAGATCAAAACCTATTTGTTTTGAAACGCGAACGCGCACGTGGCAGATTTGACAGTTTGCAAGCAGACACTTTGCTTTGAGTTTTTTTTTCCTTCATTTATAATTGGTAAATTTATAATAACAGAAGTAGAAATAATAAATATTATAAATAAAGGCGAGGGAAAAAGAACATATGGACTTACCGTTTGTGGTCCTCCCATTTTAGAGGTAGATAAACGATAACGACCAGATTTTTTTCTGGTCCAGAAACTCGTTTTCTTGCAGTCCCTTCTTTCTCCCACCACGTCCAGAAATTCCTTAGATTTTATGAGCTGCCTTTCTCGAATAATCGTTGTAAGCTTTTATGTTATCAACCTGATATCGTTCAAGGGCACAATTCTGGCAACTTTTGACCTTTTTCACGGTCGAAAATGAAGCGAAAAAGCTTATTTTCTTGGCTTCTTCACAAAACTAACAAGCTTGCCCACGCTAACCTCTCAGGCACTCTCAAGTTGTTGAGAAAGATTCACTTGATAAGATTAATAAATCGATAAGAGCTAAAAAGATTATGAAAATACGACGGAAATTTTAAAAAATCGATATTCTATCTGATTTTTCAGTAAAGCTTTATGTCGTTTATATTTTCACTCTTTGAATAAAAAAAAATTAAGAAAAAATTCCAATGATTTTAAATTTGCGGCAAAATTTATATCGACTTCGGTCGATAAAAGAGCTCACTTTTAGGTAACTGACCGACTGATACAGTGGCACTGCAATCGCTTTGGGCTTGCACTTAAACTTTGCTTGTTTTGCCTAAAATGTTTTTCTGTTTACATATATTATGACAATATTTATAAAAATGAGATTTATATTCAATATATATTTAAATTTTGTTGCGGGAATAACAGAGATCATATGTTCAATGGGATCAATGGTATGGTTTACCAAACATTTGGGTAAACACCATACCAAACCATACACACTCCGATAGTCGCGCCCCAAGTTTGGCATAGGTATGGCTTGGTGGTCATATTGAGAACTATTGTTTGCTTCATAATGCGAGTCACTCTCACCACCAGAGATTCCCGACCTGTTTATACGACTGTGATCAGTACAGTGCAGTCAAAACGGAGTAAAAATACTTAAATTGTAGAAAATTGCAGTGAATATTTTTAGTGCAAGTGTTGTAAATCCTGTTTTTCAATAAACATGGGTGTACCCGCATTCTTTCGATGGCTAAGTCGAAAATACCCATCTGTTATTGTCGAGTGCATCGAAAATAAGGTGCGACTAAAATTTGTCTTTTAAATACAATATTACTATATTTAACACTATTCTATTTGTACTTTATCATGGAAAATGAGTTTAAAAATGTTCAATTCGTTTACTCGGGTTTTTAAGTCAATATTTTTTATTAGAATTATTAATTTTCCAAATGCCGAATTTGAGGTTAAAATTGCCAACTTTTATCATATATTTCGCCGTGTCAATTTCTAATACAGTTTGGGCATTATTTAAACGCTTAATTCATTAACTGTGATAAATTATTGCTCATTTGGAATTATTTCACACGAGAAGTTATTTCACTTTTGAAACATGTAAATATTACAATTTTTGAACATAAGTGTGTAAAGCATGTCTTGGCATTTTTTTTCTCTGATTCTTTTTAAACATTTTTTTTGGAAAATGTATATTTCTGCTCACATTTTGGTTGTTGAAGACATGTTATATAGAAGAAATTTTAATTAAGAAATTGATATTAAAATTGATTGGAGTACATATTATTTTTGTTGTTTCAGGCTGTAACAGTCGATGGCGTTCAAGTTCCGGTAAATTCTGCCGAACCGAATCCCAATGGGGTCGAATTCGATAATTTATACCTGGATATGAATGGGATAATTCATCCTTGCACACATCCTGAAGACAAGTAAGAGAAATGCAAAATATATACAAGGTATTTCAGTATTCAAATTACTTATCTGCTTTTATTACGATTTTACAATTTTTCAGACCGGCCCCAAAAAATGAAGATGAGATGATGGAAGCTATTTTCGAGTGCATTGATCGATTATTTCGCATTGTAAGACCCCGAAAAGTACTTTACATGGCCATCGACGGAGTTGTAAGTACTTAAAATAAAAATAACTAAAATTTTTTTATAAAACTTAGAACTTGAATTGAGAGTTTACTTTAAAGTAGCGGCGTTTTAAAAATTAATAACAATTTTTCACAGGCGCCTAGAGCGAAGATGAATCAGCAAAGGTCTCGTAGATTTCGAGCCTCAAAAGAAACTTCCGAAAAAATCCTAGAAATTAATAGAATTCGAACGGAATTAGTATCAAAAGGCGCTTATCTCCCACCAGAAAAGCCAAAAGGAGAACATTTTGATAGCAACTGTATCACGCCGGTAATTTATCTGATTTGAATCTAAATCTCACTATAGTTCTAACGTATTTTCAATTACTTTTTAATATTTAATTTTCAATTATTAAAATTGCAGGGTACACCATTCATGGCGAGGTTATCGGCCTGCTTGCATTATTATATTCACGATCGACTGAATAATGATCCAGGGTGGAAGGGAATCAAAGTCATTTTAAGCGACGCTAACGTCCCTGGAGAAGGAGAACATAAAATTATGGACTATATTCGTCGGCAAAGGGGTAAAGACAATTTGATTTAATTTTAAGTCATATAGATCTTCCGAAAATAGAAACCTTAAAATTTTTAAAACTTGATTTGAAGTTCCTTGATCAGTTTATTATATTTTTACTTCCAGCTCAACCAGATCATGACCCTAACACTCAACACGTTCTTTGCGGAGCGGATGCAGATTTAATAATGTTGGGACTCGCAACCCATGAACCAAACTTCACAATTATCAGAGAAGAATTCAAACCTAATAAGCCGAGACCTTGTGACATTTGTGGACAAGTGGGTCACGAAATGAAGGATTGCACAGGTGCAGAGGCTAACGCTCCGGGTGAAGAAAACACTTTTGGATCCGAATGCCAATTCATTTTCGTGCGATTAAACGTCCTTCGTGAATATTTAGAACGGGAGCTTGAAATGCCCAATTTGCCGTTCAAATATGAGTTCGAAAGGGCAATCGACGACTGGGTGTTTATGTGTTTCTTTGTAGGAAACGATTTCCTACCGCATTTACCGTCCTTGGAAATTCGAGAGGGCGCGATTGACAGACTTGTTAATTTATACAAGAAAACTGTATATAAAACGGGGGTGAGTTTAAGATAAAATTGAGCAGAAAAGAAGCTTTCTACATTTAAAAAAGTATTTACTCCTTTTTTAACTTGAGTCCCTTGTTTTTAAATATATTTTTATCATTTCCAGGGATTTTTGACCGACAGTGGTGACGTAAATTTGGACCGAGTTCAGCTAATAATGTCTGATCTGGGAAATATGGAGGACGAAATTTTCAAGAAGCGTCAACAGAATGAATTGGCATTTAAGCAGCGTGAGAAAAACAAGAAAAGGAGATTGGAATCGATCAGTAATTTTAAACCAAATTGGATTCCTAGTGGACAGTTTGCACCCACTGTAGGTCTTTTTATTATCTTTGGAATTTGAATTGATAATTATTTTTAAATTAAGACTTCATACAAGTATAAGTTATATTATCTTTTTATTTTACTAATGATATTAATGTTTTGTAATTTTGCAGCCTCTCGGACAATCAGTAAATCCGATTCAAAATCCTCGACAGGAAGCGTTTTTGATGCGAACACAAGGCAGAAATTATAATACGAATGCGGCTCTTCAGTCGTTGATTGTTCCTGAGGTATTTTTTACACATTATAATTATGACTAAGTTACTTATTTTTCGCTGCTGATAAAAAATAAACCGTATTTAATTTCCCTTCCTTCAATTTTGTTTAGGGTTCCGAGGGCCAGAAACGGGGCGAGAAACGTAAAGCTGACGAAGTTGAAGAAGAAGTTGACGATCAAGCTCATGATGAAGTTCGATTATGGGAAGATGGATTCAAAGAGCGATATTACGAATCCAAATTCGATGTATCTGCCGACAATTTTGCCTTCAGGTTGGAATATTTTTTACATTTAAAATAAATTCATACTTAAATACCGATTTATATAATTAATCGCCACTAATTTTATTTCCAATATAATGTTTTGTGTATTTTCTTTTAGAAATAATGTAGCTTTGCAGTACGTTCGTGGTCTCTGTTGGGTTTTGCGGTATTATTACCAAGGATGTGCCTCCTGGAAATGGTATTTCCCTTATCATTATGCCCCATTTGCTAGCGATTTTATCAACATTGGAGGACTTTCCACTGAATTCGAAAAGGATACCATTCCTGTAAGTATTTCCCAAACAAATTATTGGCAATTTTGAAATTCGGCTATCCAGATTCAGGTACTTTTACTTGAAAAGACAATTATCCCTATTAGTTCACTAAAATAAACTGATTCACTTTATTACAGTTCCGTCCTCTTGAGCAATTGATGGGCGTATTTCCAGCAGCGAGCAGCAGTCATGTTCCAAAACCTTGGGCAAAATTGATGAGCGATCCTGTAAGTGATTGATGATAATAATTAAACATTTAAGATAAATTCAGCAACTTACATATTATAGTCTCTATATTCTATAAGTTAATGATTTTTCATTTTAAATGGTTTTCAGAAATCTACAATTATTGATTTCTATCCAGAGGACTTCAAAATCGATCTCAACGGGAAGAAATTCGCCTGGCAAGGAGTTGCTTTGCTTCCTTTCGTAGAGGAGAAACGATTATTCAAAGCCCTCGAACCTTATTATGACTGTCTCACGGAAGCAGAGAGTAATTTCTATTTATATTATTTAAATTTTTGAATCCTCTTGGTTCTCTAGGTAATGAAACTAAAATGAATCTCTATATTTTTCTTTAGAAAGGCGTAACGTGAGAGGCGATGACAGACTGTACGTGGCACCTGGAAACTCTAACTACGATTTCATAAAAGGTCTTTACACAAATAATATGGATAGCAACGAGGAAGTTAACATTTCGATCGACGGTATGCGAGGAACCGTTCTATTGGCTGATGATTGTGTTTCTGAAGGAGGCACACTTCCATCGCCAACTAATCTTGGAACACCGGTTCGATGCAATCAAGTCTTTTGGTAATTAGAAATAATTTTTGTTTGTAAATTATTTTGTCACAATGTTTAAAGTCAAAGTTGACTTAAAATTAGGTCAATTTTTGGATTTTTCGAGTTTTAATTACGGACAATAGCATCTAAAGAATTGAAATTGGTTTGCTTTTGTTTATTTATATTTCTTTATTATTAATGTATTATTAATTTGTTATTAATTTATTATTCACGCAATGACTTCGTAATTATTTATTTATTATGATTTTATCGACTTCATCATTTTCCAGTGTGAGATTCCGGGATCCGAAGTACGACAACAGCTACATTTTTCCAGCTAAAAAATTGAAAGGGGCTATAGAACCACCGAAGGTTCTGAAACCTCAAGATTTCGAGCAGATGAATCGAAATAGTGGAAACCAGTGGCGACCACAGATCGGTTTCACACCTTCAAATAAAATGGCATCCTTGGGAGCGGCTGGACATCGGATGTTGGGGTAAATTCTTTTTTTCTTTTTTCATCTAGCCATAATTTAAGACACTTAAATATCGCATGGAAAAAATTAATTTTAATTCTACATATAATTCAAAATTTATAAGGAATATTTATTTTCTCTTTTTTATAGACATCACACGAATAACAACAGACCGCCAGGCATTTATGGACTTGTTCCACCTCCCCAACAACATCGAGGTAAGTTTGATCTTTTGAATTTTTGTGATGGGAATACAATTTTTATTTACTGAAGTCGAAATTAGTGAAATTAGGGAAATTTCAAAAGAAATTAAAATTAATTTCGGATTTGGAGAAGATTTTCGCTGAAATTTCGAAGCACCTTCGGCTATGAAAATTTCCATTTTTAAAATTTCAAATTACTTTGTAGGCGTTCCAATTTTAAAGTCCTGCAATTCTAGAGTTTATAATTTTCTCTTTGAATTTTTTCACATTTGTTTTTTTTTATTCTTTTCTTCTTTCTTTCTGATTATAAATCTTCTTGCTTCTTTTATCTTTCTCGAACTTGAATTTCAGTTCCTTATCGATTCAAAATATATTATAACGTGCATATTGGTGCATAAGTGCTCGTACGCTCATAAAAACAAAACGCAACGAGGGGTCAGTACAGCGTGTGATTGATTTACTGCTGGCGTAAATGCCAAAGGCAGACATGACACTATAAGTTCCGAAGGGAAAGTGTCCGCGATAGAAAATGATACTGTATTTTAGGGGTTGGCTAACAAAATGAGGGGTTGATTTTTACCTAAGGCTGGAAATAATGTTTCCATCACTTTTAAAAATAATCGGAGACAAAAGAAAGAATTCTAAAAACTTGCCAAACTTGAGATGTTGGAACCAAATTCTATCTACAAATTTAAATTTCTCTGTTTTACTCAAAAATTATTAGTAAAAATAGATATTTTTTCATTAAAAAATGTCTAAAAATGAAGAGTCTTCAAATTATTTTAAAATCAACTTTTTATTAGACAGCAGATAAAATAAATTGCCTTTTAATTTCGCAATCGTTCTTCAAACACTGGAGTGGTCAAGTGGGAATGATCAGGGTCGCGTGAACCCTTTTTTTCTGGTACCTAGACAAAATATACATGCAGGGTCACGGGTGCACAAACGGAAAAACAATTCGAGGGTGATTACGATATCCCCAAGGGCGGTGAAACAATGAAGACTCTCTCGTGAAGTTTGTGAGCCGTAAGTCGTGATCCGGTACCAAGTCGCGTGCGTTTTAATTCTACTTTCGTAATCCACCCCCTCCTCCCTACCACTTGATAAACCCACTCCACAGGATCCTTTTTTTTTCCTTTTGGAACGAGGGAGGTTCGACTGTTTGTAGCTCGCCGGAGAAACGATTGACTGAGTGACTGACTGACTACCGGGTCTTTAGGGGGGATTCAAACCCTGTAGTGACTACTGGTGCACCCTCGATTTGCCCACCCTCGTCGTAACTTGTAAATATGATGTGTGCGCAAACACCGGACCCACGCCTCTTACTCTCTACTTACATATATATGTAGTTTTTGCTTTATTGCATATAGAATTGAATTAAATCTCAAGACCGATTTTCTTCGAATTTCCCTTTCAGAAAGGGAATGTAAAATATTATTAAATTCATGGAAATTTCTTGAAATCTCTTAAAATTTCATGAGAAGCTTTACAATCTCCTAAAATCAGTTCGAACTGAAGGCTTAGTTTAAATTAAGATTAAATGGCTTCTTATTTTTAAACTAAATAAGATATTCTGCCGAAATGTCGAAAAATGACAAAAATATATCCAGTGCACGTCGGCTGTCTTTTCAAATTTTTAAATTAATTAAAGTTGCAATATTTCAACAATATGCAAACTTTAGTGAGAAGAACGACATGCACTGATCTATTTTCTATCGTTTCTCAAAATTTCAGCGAGATATCTTCTTTAATTTAAAAATAAAAAATTAACTAGAAATTCGTAGTTTACTTTTTCTGCCCAGAGAAGATGATTTTTTTCGAAGGTGAATTTGTCCACTTCGCTTTTTTTCCAGCTGTGAAGCTATTCAATGAAAGAGCCAGAAAATAGCAGGGTACGATTTATTCAGGTTATTACCCATCGAGGAAAAAGCATTTCCCACAGGAATTACTCTCGTTGTCCATTACACGTCATTATCCATCCATTAGACGTCCCCGGGATTAAAAGGACATTACTCTCCACTGGTTGCAATCCTTACTCTTGCTTTTATCCTTTTTACGTCTCTTCTGCCTCGGCTTGCCTCTCTTTTTATAAGTGTATCTTTATCTCTCTTTTTCTCTCTCATCTTCTCTCTTGTACACACACTCGTGTCAGCTCTTTTACTCTCAAGAGTCTCCAGAGTCCATACGTGGTGTGTGTGGACCTATGAAGCTACCGGAGCTACACCTAAGAATTCTCAGGTATTACTTTTCAAAGCACCCATTCATGTTATCCTTTTCATCGTCCTCGCCTCTTGCTTACAAACTCACACTCTTTTGCCAGGAACTCTATTAAGAGATTTCTCATTCGATTTCCTCGTGATAATGAAATTAATTTTGTAAGTCTTTTGCAATGGATTTTTCGATTTTTAAAAGTTTGAAGCTTTTGACGATTTTTAAGTGATTTTAGGAGATTTTAATATTACCCAAGGAATTTTAGGAGGTTTCGAAAGATTTCTAGGAATATTAGAGATTTTGACAAACGAATCAATCCGAGGATAATGCGAACCAACTTTTAATTCATATTATCAATCCGAATAAATTAACTTTTTGATCTGAATCAATTGGAATGAATCCGAAGCTCGTCCGAATTAATCGGAATTTTCAGTCCACATCAATTCGTATCTAATCCGAAAAATCTTCAATTCGAATCAATCCAAAATTGTCTCGGATTCATTCGGATTCTTTATTTTTCACGGTTACTCTTTTTCTTCCAAATCTTTCCAACTTTTTACTAAATTAGTAAAATTAAAATTGTATATAACTACTATCCGAGAAAATTTTTTTAAAATATGAAAAATAGTCAATATTTAAAATATTGACCAAAATTCAAATTGAATAGTAGACCAACATTCTTTAACATCATTTATCTTTATAAATACTAAAATCTATCCTGAAAATCGCATCGTCATCAATATGAGTGTTTAAAAAAAAAAACATAATAATAAATTTTCAGCGCTTCCGTCAGGTCGTCACCGTGTAAACGATGTGTATACACTAGAAGGATTGAAGATCTCTTGTATACATATTGCATACCTATCGTGAATACCCAACTTGTGAAGGCAAGCATAAGCAAACTCGTCTTGGGTTGAGGGGTCAGGGGTACGAGTTGTGGGGGTGGAAAAAAAGATGAGTATTAGAGGAGGGGGAGAAGGGGGGCATTTATTTTTTCATCTCCCTGTCCATCCATATGACAGGTGGGGCTCCTCGTTAGACATATTAAGTTCCGCTCCTGGCTCGCCTCCCCACGTAGCAGGCGAACTCCTGTACTTGTTCGGGACGGGTTTCGAGTGGACTGCAAACACTCGAGGCGGTCCGACCTCGCGGAACCAGGCGCAAAAAGAAACTTCGGACCTACTACAGAGCTATACTCTGCTCTATAGTTAGATGTACATATCTGCCTTTGCTAGTCACTATATACATATACACATACAGCATACACAATTCGGAAAATAAATACGAGGATTCCTGTCATTACTAAATGAGAAATAGATATTTTATTCAAGAATTTCGAGGACTCATCCTAAATAAAAGTAAATACATAGTATATCTATAGATATAAGGAAATTATTGCCTTAGAAGCCGTTCATTCTCAGTATTATGTCAATCAGATTTTGATAACTTCAAAATTTTTACAACTACCCCCCCCCCGCCCAATAAAGACTGAAAAATATACCCTTAAAAGAAAGATAACCCCCTCCCCCTTCTCTGTTTTGGTATGATGGCACACATGACGCCCCCTCGTCTTTTAGAATCTTTAGAAATAAGAAATGTTCACATTAGTGATGAGTCCCTCCCTCTGTGTTATACGTAGTTTCATCATGGAACGGACAGAACACGTCCATGAGCCCCTACCCAATTTGTAGAAATTTAAAAAATATTTATAATAGTAATGAAGAATTTTTACATGTTGTTAGTTTGTAATAGTGATGTTAAAACAAAAATTCATATAATCAAAAACCCTCCCCCTCTCCTTATCAGGACGGAGGTGGGATTACACTGGCGATGACCCCCTCCTAATACATTACGTAATTTTTTTCGTTGTTACGAGATACGTCACGTCCCCTCCTCAGAATTTTAGAATTAGTAAAATTGTTATGAGTGATAAAGGAGCCCCCTCCCCTTCTCTCTGAAGCATACATTGTCACGCTATAAAGAATTTCCCCTCCCCATTTTGAAATCTCTTGAAATATTTCTGAAATAACTTGAAACTTTGTGAAAAACTTTTTGAAATCTCTTGAAATCTTTTGAAATCCGTTGAATTATCTTCAAATTTATTTTAATCGTTTGGAACTTATTGGTCTTTTGAAATTTTCTGAAATCCCTTGAAATCTATTTTAAATTTCTACTCAGAAATGATTAAATTATATTGATAACCTTTTGAAACCGTTCGAAATCTTTTTTTGGAAGTATTTTTCAATATAGCTACAGATCTCTAGAAATAATTTCAAATTTTTAGAATTCACTGGAAATCGTTTCAAAATACCTGAAAATCTCATGAATTTATTTTATGTTACTTAAAATTTGATAAAATCTGTTGAAGTCTTTAGAAATCATTTAATATCTCTTGGATTCCTTAAAATTTTGCTAAATCTATAGAAGTATTTTTAACTCTGAAAATGAATTAATTCCTCTGGAAATCAATTAAATTATTTTAAAATCTCTGAAAACTGCTTGGAATCCTTTTAAACACCTAGAAATTGAAATCTTTATAAATAACTGAAAAGTCTTTCGAAATCCGTCGAAATCTATTTACATCTCTAAAAATCTTTTGAATTCTCTTCAAAAATTTTGAAATGCCTTCAAATATATATTTTGAAATACACTGAATAATTTTTCAGATCATATAAAATCACTTGAAATCTGTAAGTTTTAAATTTAAAAAATTTTAAATCTCTTAAAATCTTTTGAATTCTCGAACACACTTTTTAAAATCACTTATAATCTCGTGAAATTTGTTGAAATCTTTAGAATTCCCTTCAAATATAGATTTTGAAATCCTCTCAAATATGTATTTTGAAATACCTTGAATAATTTTTGATATCTATATTAGAATCACTTGAAATCTGTTTTAATTAGAAAAAAATTACATCTCTTGAAATGTTAAAATCTATAAAATCTTTTAAACTAATCTACACTAAAAATTCGAGTGATTGTGACCAAAATATTAAATATATTTTGATATTTCTGAGCCAGTACTTGAACTCCCCCTAAAACAATGACAAAAGTATCATTTTCCACAAAAATTTCCATGATCCTTAAAAATTAAAAACGTAACTTTGGAGTCGAACAATTGTAAAAAAAAAAAAACTCTTTTCCCAATGAGCAACACATTTCTGAAGAGTTGATTCTAGTTCTGGTTACGAAGTTGAAGAACTCGGTGGTTGACTATTGAGTGAGTCAGAGGGGTAAAGGGGTGAATTTGTAACAAGGGTGTTCGGTCAGGGGATTGAGGAGAGGGCAGGGGTTAGGAGTTAGTTGTGTGACATATAGGATAGTAGTAGTCGTGGCTATGGTGGTGGTGGGGGGGTTGAGGTGAGGGGAGGGGGTGAGGGTTAGAGAAGAACACAGGCGTCGAAAATTCGTCAAGCTGAGGGAAAACGCCAACCCTTGGAATTAGCTGCAAGGGCAGTTCGTCACGTAGCGCGTGACTCCGGTCGTTTTGTTGTTTGGCACGTCGAACCACGTCGAACGAGAAGCAAAACGAACGAACGCTGCCGTTCGTTTTACCCAATTATAAAACAATCGCGGTATGCTCCGTAATTATCCAATTAGTGATGTGCCTCCTATTCCCTTCTGTCTCCACCCCCTGACCTCTGTATTCTGATTCCAATTCTGTAAACCTCTTTTCTGTCGTTATAAAATTCCTCCCCTCCTCTCACCCTTCATTCTGTCCGCCTTCCATCCACCACACGTACACTTCACAATTCTACCCCAAATGTACATAAAATACATCATCAAGATAGATATTTTTTTTATTCGAATTTTGATTTGAATTTTGACTTTATAATTTTTTTTTTATTTTTATTTTCGAATAATATAAATTATGCTAATGCGTTTAAAATACAGAAGCGATACAATTTTGACTAAATTTGAAAATTATTAATCTGTTTGAAATAAGAGGGTTTCTCAAATTTAAAGTCCGAATTTTGTTCCTCTGATGAGAAAAAAATGTTCTAATTTTTTTTACCTTTGAAATCGTATAGAATCTCTTGTATTTCCTTGACATTTTGAAAAATCTCTCAAAAAATATTAAACTCTTTAAAAATCGTTTGAAATTTTTGGAAATGACTTTAAATATTTAGAAATCTCTGGAAATCCCATTCAAAGTCATTTAAGAGTTTTCTGAAATCACTTGAAATATGTAGACACCCTCGAAGTCACTTGAAATATTTTGAAATCTTTGAAAAATTCTTTCAAAATAATTTTTAAATTTCCTGAAATCCCTATATAGGCCGATTTATATCGAAAACTGAATTTCCTTAGTTTCTGATTTCTAAGTAATATAAAAAGGTCAGAAGAATATTGCGTTTTGTACGTGTGTACATATGATCCTTTAATCGTGCATTATCGCAATTGTTTTTTAATTCTTTGGAATGACCGTGAATAATAATATTTAGAATACCCTCAAATTCTTTACGATTTTTTAGAATCCTCAGAAATTATTCCCCCCCCTTTTTTTTGAATTCGTTTAAACCGTTTTTAATTTTTTTGAATTGGTTTTAATTGTTTTCAATTCACCTTGAACTAAACATTCCCAAGCTAAAAATCTACTTATACTCCTGACTTTAATTAATTAAGTAAAAATTGAATTCAAGAAGAAAGTGGATCTTTTATAAAAAGAAAATTGTCCTCTTTCCTTTTATGTTCATAATGTAATTGTGGCATGTGATGATAGTTGGGGAACAGATTGATAGGCGAATCGTTTATAGCCGGGGGCAATTTTAGGGGTTGTAGGCCGATTTCTATGGTGTGAGGGTGACGGGCGTCACAAACAGCGCCGCGGCTAATTTCCTCGGCATTGAGCCGCATTGTGCTCCAAATCGGTCCTCTGCCCTCTAAAATCTATTCGTCCACACAAACCAACATTGTGCTGCCTCCCTACTTCATTGTCATCCTATTCAACACGTCTACAGGACACCATAACATTTTATGGCAGGTCCATGTCCCATGCTTCCTCTCTTTTGCTTCTTGCTTTTCATTTTTACATTCTCATCATATATGAGAAGGTATTGGTTTTATGTGAAAAATCACTTTTGCAATTTTCATCAAAATCCAGGGAAAAAATGAAATGGCTGAATTTACCATTTAAAATAGGCAACTTTCGCTCTCTGGACTTCTGGAATTTAGAAAGTTACTATTTCAAATGGTTATTTTTTCTAAGAAAATTGTAAACCCTGTTACTTATTTCGTTGCAAAAGATACAATTTGAAATTTAGTAGAAATTACTAAATTCTAGGAAAAATGCATTTATAGCGCAAATGTTGGCTATTTTAATTTTAAATATCTCAGTAAATTTTCACTGATTCCGGTCCAATTCTATTGATTCTTATTAATGAAATTTTTCTCTCTAGTTTCAATCAGTGAAAATCTGCTGGAAATCAATGAACATTATTCACGGAAATTTTCAGTGGATTTTTAGATTTTTACTGATTCTCAGTGGACAAATATACAGAATTACATTACCTAATTACTTGAATGAAAATAATTTTTAGCAATTGTATAATTCGACAAATTTAAATTTCGGGGAATTTATTATAGAGGTATTGCGTATATATTAATCCATAATACAAGCATGAATAATTTATTGAATAATTTTAATAAATTATTCAAAATTTAATATATTCATTTTAAAAGCAAAACTAAAGTCTTCGAGGACTTTTGAGACAAATGGATCATTAATTTCCATGCCTCGACGCCATTTTGGTGTTTAATTCTTGGACTCTAATTCAGAGTACTGTCCGTACATGTCCTCGTGAAGGCTTTCACGCTAATGAGGCGCCGTGTAATTAGTGAGACTGTCGGGGTAGGCACTCTAGGTGAGGAGGCGTCACCCTTATTCTTCGTCCTCTTCTGACTCGACCCTCTTAAATCGCCCCTTCGTCCTAGGAAAAAATCCTCCAAGTCTCCAAGTACTTCACAAATTCCGTGATGCAAAAAGCTACATAGTTTCAATTTTAAAACAAAAGAATTTTTAAAAATGACTTTACTTGTAATGCTTATTTTTCTAACATTAATAAATTTCGATAATTTATTATTAGTCTGGTCTTTCTAAAGTTGAGCTTTAAAAAAGATTAGGCAGGTTTCCAAAATTCGGAAGCTTATTTGAAAATTCGGGCATTTACAAATTTTAGAAGTTTCGAAAATTTAAATTTGTTTACTATGGTCTTAAATTCGTCTTGAATTATTTTTAATTCTTTTGAATTTACCTTCAATAATTTAGAGTTTACTAAAAAGTTTTGAAATTGTTTCGCAGGTTTTTGAACTTAATTTCAATTCTTGTGTATAAAAATTTTTTTTTGCATCCTTTTGGATTTATTTTGAATAGTTTAGAATTTAGTAGCATTTATTACAATTTTTACAAGCTTTAAAATTTACAAAACCTCATTTTCTTTTTAAATACTTTTTTTTAAGAAGTGTAGCTTGATTTAGATCTGAAACTGAATTTCCTTAGTTTATAATTTTTGAATAATAAAAAAGGCTAAGAAAATATTGCACTCTTGAGTACATTTGTACACATGAAATGGTTTAAGGATAATCGTTCGATCACTGAAGTTAAGCAACGCTTAGCTCGTTTTGTAATCGGATGGGGTTCCGTTGTACTATAGTTGGAGAATTTATTATCAGTTTTTAAACTGACTTTACTCTCAGACTAAAAATAATAAACTACATATATGCAAATGATCCTCTAATAATTTTTTCATAATTTTTTTTCACTTTTCGAAGAAACTTGAGTCTTTTGACTTTTTCCAAAATAAACGCATCAGTCAAGATCTGAACAGCATCGATTCTACCAAAAGTGAAGATTAAGGGTTTACGTTTTCTTGTAGTATTGCCATCTGTGAACTATACAGTGGTCCCCGGGGCCCAATGAATGGGTCCTTTTGGGACTCTGAGTTCATTCTTGTGGAATGCCAAGAACCATATGAATACCTAACATGCTCGCCGAAAGGTAAATGATCCGCATATCCGATATAAGAGATTTTTTCTCAACGATCAGAGAGTAACTCAGGTTCACCTGTTCTCGAACCTCTAATTTTCTTCCCTTTATTTATCTCTTACCCTGTCCTTTGTAGGTTCTTTGTAGCCGATCAATGGATCGTTATTTGTCCATCAAAATCGGCTCTTTTCGGAATTACGTCGTTTTTTCATTCATGCAATTTTCACTATCTTCCTACAGTTCCCTAAAAAGCGTTTTTTCAATTTTTTTATTATGTTTTTCATGCATTCGTTTTTTTTCATTTCGTTAATTTTTTGGTAGGGAATTGAACCAATTTAGCCTGGACACGAACCCTCGATATCAGTAGATGTCGGTAACAGGATTCTGCCAGGTTTAGAGATTTTCACGGATTACTTCTACCGAAGTTTTAGCAAACTCTAATAATTATCTCAACACTTTTCTGCTTCTGAATCTGAAATGATGAAACCACCATTTTCTCCTCGCTTTTTAATTAAGATTTAGAAGATTAATCGACTTATATTCTTGAGAAAAGTTGAATTTAACCCGAGAATCTGAATTTGCCACTTGAGAAAGGTATCTTGGCTCTCTTTTGATTCTTCCTCAACTCTCGTGTTTTTCACGTGCCATTAAGAACAGCATCTTCACGCGAAAAACTCTTCGCTTCACTCTTATGATGTTCTCATCTTCTACTTCATCCCCTCTTTCTTTTTCTATTTTTTCGTCTCTTTTTGTTCACTTTTTTCTCCCTATCTCTCTCTTTTTTTTTTAATTTCGTATCTCCATGACGTGTGTCTCTTTTCATTCTCGGTTTTGCTTTCATTCCAATTAACCTTGAAGCTACAGAGCAGCAGTGAGGATCCTTGGGGCGCACTTATGGTACGAGGAATATACACCAGACAGAGTTGGGGGGGGAGGATTTTACAAAGGGGGCAGTCGAATAAAATTAATTCAGAAATGATGATGAGTTTTTGCTCTCTGCTTTCACGTTACTGATGGTGAGAGAATGAGGGAGAAAGAAAAAAGGACAAGATTCTTATTCGGTTCAAGCTGATTTTGTCAATTCAGAGAGGTTTTGTAAATTCAAGCATTGGACAAGAAATTGAAGAATATTTAGAGTTGGAATTTATTTGGGAAATATAGATTTAATGGGATCTAAACACATTTACAATATGAAGATTGTAATTTGATGTATTT
Source organism: Synergus japonicus (assembly GCA_900474275.1). NCBI lineage: Eukaryota > Metazoa > Arthropoda > Insecta > Hymenoptera > Cynipidae > Synergus > Synergus japonicus. The sequence continues at coordinate 27,532 of UCOH01011867.1, read as the reverse complement.
ATTAGAAATTTGAAAAGTTTTAATAAATTTTAGAAGATTTAAAGATTTTTAAGGAATTATTTTTTTAAATCTTTATAGGTTTTGTGTAATTTAAAGAGGTCAATAAAATTTGATGGGTTCAATAAAATTTAAAATTCAAAAGAATTTAGAAATATTGCAAGATATTTGAAAATTTTTGAGAGGATTTCGGAAAATTTTAAGGGATTGAATGGTGTAATTTCAAAGGAATCCTTGAAATTGGATGTTTCCCGAAATCTATAGAAATATTTTGAGCTCACTGTAATTCTTTGAAATATCCTGAAAACCCTTGAAATCTTCTGGAATCTTTTGTAACTCCTAAAAATTTGTTTACAATCTTTAAAAATCCCTTATAGTTTCTTGATATATTTTGAAATTTTTGGAAATTCCTTTCAAAATCTAGTTTTACATTTCCCGAGGTCCTTTGAAATTATTTGGAACCTCTAGTATAAACCTTTGAAATTTTTAAAAATTCTCTGAAATGTATTAAAATCTGTAGAAATTGTTTGAAATAAGAGAGCTTCTAAAATTTGAAGCCCGTGGAATTTTTAAAGCATTTAAAATTCAAAATTTGAGAGAAAACAATGCCTTAATTTTTATTTTCTTATTTTTAAACCATTCTTTGGGAGACTCTAAGCCAGTTTAGATCTGAAAATGAAATTTCTTAGTTTCTGATTTTTGAATAGTACAAAAAGGCTCAGAAATTATCCTCCCACCCTTTTTTTTTAATTTCTAAAAATTTTCCAAAATCCTCCTTTTGAATTTTTTGGAATTCATCTTGAATTATTTAAACACTTTTAAGTTATTTTTAATTCTTTTAAATTACATACCTTGAGATTAACTTCAATAATTCTTTCTCTTTATTTTTTTGCTGACTTTTATGCAAATTGTTTAAATTCACTTAAGTTTGCTCGAATTCTCTAAAAAAATTTTGAATTCTAAGAATTCTTTTGATGTTTTTAATTTCTTTCAATTCTTTGGAATCACCTGAAATAACAAAATTTATAATTTCTCAGAATTCTTCGAATTTATCCGCCCCTCTTTTGAATTCTTTGAAACCGTTTCGAATTCTTTTGAATTATTAATGAAAAATTCAATTCAGAAAATCTCTTCAAATATTTTGAAATCTTTCGAATTCCTTTTCAAAATCATTTGGAATTCCTTGAAAAAAAGTTAAAATGTCTAGAGACCCCTTTAAAGTCGATTGAAATATTTTTTTTACAAGATTACAAGAGTTTACAATTCTCTGAAAATCTCTTTCAAAATTATTTTTAAGTCTCCTGAAATCCTTTAAATAAAATCGTTTTATAAACTCTTGTAAACTCTCTTGATTATTTGTCAAAATCTTCTGCAAACTACATTAAAATCTCTGAAAAATTTTTCAAAATCATTGAAATCTCCTAAAATATTACAAAATCTTTTCTCTCGACTTTCCTCTCTAAAATTGAGTCATTCAAATCCCACTGATTCTCAGGAACTTTTTTTCTCACGTTTTCCTACAAGGATTTTGAATCCTTGCAAATTCTACTTCAGTGACATACAAAAAATAGTAGATATAAAAATAGTAGACAGCATAATATATAAGCAAAAAGAATCTTGAGTCAATATTTTTGTCAGCATCGCGACTAAATTCCCATTCATAATCCCATAATTTTTAGTACACAAATACCCATCTTCTCGTCTCTCAGCACCTTTCTTTCGCCTTCTTGGAGGTAAAGACTCTCGTGGATGTTAACGTGCGTTTGCCAGTAGCCTCCAAGTGCCCCGGAGTGCAAGTATGCACAGCACCTTCGCCATCGAGCGTCCAAGTGCACTCGTCCTGGCAAGGATTCTCGAATCCAGAGGAATATTCGAACCCCCCTCGAGTAGTCTAGAGTCTGGAAACCACCATAGTGCCAGTGCATACGTGTTAACCAAGAGCTCGTAGTGGTGATCGTATGGCTGGTATAGTACCACCGGAAAGGGTGGGTCTCGAATTCCCGCGATTGCGCACCTTTGTACCTCATGCAGCCATGTCATGCCACCTACAATCCTCCTCCTCCTCCTTTACCCCTCTTTACCTTTCCTCCTCCCCTCACCCTTAATTTTCTCCACCATATTCGACAACCTCAACCTCAAAGCACTCTTTTCAACTCCCACTCATTCCCGTTTACATACCTCTCTTGTTATCAGCAACCACTTTGAATTCCCTGTTGTGATCAACTTGGCATTATGCACATTTAAATTCTATAGTCAAGGGTTTCTAATTTGCAGTTTTTACATCTCGAGCGCTTCTTTACATGCTCAGCTTCCAAATTTTAGCTGGTTAATATAGATTTATTTCATGCTTACTTTGAGACGATTGGAAATTATACCGACAAATAAAATTTTCGACGGTGGAAATTTTGCGAATAAATAATTACCGACAGCTAAATTCCCGACAATAGATTATACCCCAAAAAATGATTTATTAAATAAATAATTCAAATAATAGATAATTTTAAAAGCAATTTTTAATTATTCATTTGTAGAGATCTTTCCAGGAATTTTCTAATGTCGGGAGTTTTAAAGGGTGCGGAATTTTATATTGTTGGCAATTTTATAATTTCGGGAATTTCTATTTTTCGTTATGTAATTTTTTATTCGGGAATTTTATAGTGTCGGGAATTTTCAGTCGTACCTGTTTGACGTCCTGGACAGTTTTTAATTATGACACCCCTTTCCCCCCTTTTCTAGGGATCAATTATATCAAAACTTAAAATTACTGAAATTTAAAACCATCAAAATTTATAATTCCCGAAAGATAATTTCTGAAATAGTAAATTCCTGAAATAAAATTGCCGACATTTTACACACAAAAAAATGCGTAGTTAAATTAACTAGAATGCTAGTTAAAACAACCAGAAATCTGGTTATTTTAACGAGAAAAAATAGTTAGGGTATATTTAACCCAAAATTCTAGTAAACTTAACTAGGCATTTTTTTTGTGTGTAAAATTTTATATTTTCGTAAATTTCCAGTTGGGAGTTTTCCAGGGTCGGGACATTTTAATTTCTAAATTTTATGAACTGTCCGGAATTTTATATTGTCCAGAATTTTTATTCGTACTTGTTTGACGTTCTAGGTATTTTAATTCTGACGCCCCCCCCCCCTCCTAGTGATCACGTAAATTCACAAAAATTTTTAATTGTTGAAAGTTAAAATCATTGAAATGTATAATTCCCTAAAAATAAAAATTGCCGGAATTAAATTTTCCAGAAATTGTGATTTATCGACCATAAAGATTTCAGAAATTTTTGTTTAAAGTTTATTTCCAAAATTTCGGGACATTTTTATAATATCGGAAAATTTTAGTTTTGGAAATTCCAAATTTTCGTATTATTTCTTTCTTTCGGGAAATTTACGTGACTCCAACAACACTCCTATTTTATTATGGTTTTTAAATCAAAAGCAAGATTTCAAAAGAGTTTCAAGGATTACCAAAAACGTTAAGGATTTTAATGGATCATTGAAATCGGTTGCAATCCGAAATAAGTGCTATTGAAAATTTACTTAAAATCACATTAAAATTCCTTAAAATCACTGAAAATCCTTTAAAATGTGTTAAAATCTCTAAAAATCTCTTAAAATATTTTGAAGTCATTTAAAATGTCTAAAATTCCCTTAAAAGCTCTAGAAATTTTTTTTTTTAAATTAAAAATCACTTGAAATCGTTTGAAATCCGAGTTGAAATCTTTGCAAATTTTAAAATCTGTAAAAATGTCTTAAAATATTTGTAAATCGCTTGAAAACTCTTGAAATCTCCATAAATCGCCTAGAATCTCTTGGAAATCTTGTTAAATTCTCTGAAATCCCATTAAACCCCCCGAAGTCTTTAGTCGTAAAAGATATACGATCTCAAGTACCATATATTTTAAACAGTATTCGAAATGTTGTCTCTGGTCTTGTCTTGAAAACCCTTAAAAAAGTTCAACGCAGAATATAATATAAAAATACATAAAGAGACATAAGGAGCAATACGGGGTTCGCTGGTCCGTGAATTTTGATTCAGGTGATTCAGAGTAATATCAAAACCGCATAAAGCCGAAAGAATCGACCGAAAGACGGATCTTGGACAAAGCAAGAAGGTGAGTCTTCCAACCGAGGGTGCGGTTTTCCACCTCATTTCAGAGCGAAGTGAGGGAAAACGCGATTACGATGAGGGCTTCTATTCTCGCAGCTATTGTGCTTCCTTTTTTAGTTTTGAGGAGGCTGGATCAGCCGTCGAATCGGATTGTAAGACGTGCCGCTGCAAGGCCGATTACAGCAAGAGATTCTGGAGTGCTCACCTCTCTGTAAAGAGGAAAAAATAAACGTCCGAGGTTTTTTATTTGATGAGTGGCAACCCCTTTAATTTATATATATTATATATATTACACATACACACTCTTTACTTTAAAATCCGCATATAATTCTTCTAGAAATCCTCATCATTCTAAAATCCTTGAAAAGATCTTTCGAACCCTCGAAAACCATTTTCGTTTACTACAAAATAGATTCATATATAGAGAAAGAAGGAAGTTATATAAGATCTTAAAATGAACGTAGATAAATGTCTGGAGAGGTGTGAGAATTAGGAATTGGTTCCCCACTTCAGTTTCGGAAACAATCGAAAAGGCACTTTCGCTTTGCAAGGATCATTGACTCACTTTGATTCGTGCGGAAAAGATCGGATTACAGGTTCTTGCAGCCTCTTATACACCCGAAGACCATCCAAAGATAGATTCGAGTGTTGGTCGACCGGTTGACCCACCTCAGACCGAGAACCTATCGAATTTCCCATGCTTTGACTTGTGTGAACATTTTAGGGATTGACTGACAGCTATTGAATGGGCTTTCGAAATTAGAAGGATTCTGTTTAACAAGGTGCTTTCTGGGGTTCTTGAAGCCGGAAAGGGACATAGTACTTTTGCGACATGATAGTGGAACTTGATATGTGACTCGATTCTTTGAATAGAACAAATAATATGGGATTATAGATGTTCAGAAGAATGGGCTGTCTTGTTTTCAAATTGTAGTAAATTGAACTAATCAAGTTAGGACTTCAATTCCTCCATTTTCTTTTTTTTATGACTTCTTTTCATTTTGTTAAATTCACTTAAATTCGTTCGAATTCTATAACATCCCGTGTAAACCCTGGAAATCTTTGAAATTATCCGAAAACCATTTAAATTCCTAGAATCGTTAGAAATTTCTTGAAATCCCTTTAAATCTCTAGAAATTACTTGAAATATTATCAAAACTCTTCAAATCTTTGAAAAACCTTTTTCAAAGCCATTAGGAATTTATTAAAAATCTCCAAAAATTGATTAAAAGTTCCAGAAATCAAATATCAAATCAGAATTTTAGATACCTTCCGACCAATATGCCAAAAAAGAGAAAAAAAAAATGATCAAATAGTCGTAACAAACATGCAGTTGTCATAAATTGGAAGCAGCAAGGTCGAGGAGAAAGGCAGATGGAAAAGGAAAGGAAAAGGAAAGGAAAAAGAAAGCGAAGAGTGGAAGAAAGTTGAGGTGAAAGAGAGAGTAATCAAAGAGCTTCGAAAAAATCAGGATGCACTTAGAAGCACGTACTCGGGCTATAGAGAGGCATTCAGTCAGACTGGGAGTTTTGAGTCAAAGCAAGGACCCTTGCCTCACACTGGTAGGAGTGCTGCTTACACCCACACCTGTAACTACGTCTGCAACAAGCACTCACGCCGATCTGAGTAGAAGCACCCTTCGTCAGAAAACCAGGGAATGCGGAGGGCCACCCCTCAGTCTCCTTACTTACGACTCTCTTTCTTCACAGACCTCTCGCCATTAGCGGATCTAGCGTCGAGAGAATATACAATATACCATACCCACACTATACCCCAGCGATGAAGCTCCCAGACGAAAAGACACAGCCTCTCAGTTGCATTAATGCTGCGTCTCGGTTTCACTGAATCGCATGATAACAATCCTGCTTTTTAAATCCACTCCTTTTTCCACTGCACCTAGAAAAGATCTCGGGTAATAGAGATTTGCTGACCTGTTATGGACACTAGAGAGCAGAATTTAGATCAGCTGATGAGCACTTCGGAAGATTTCAATACCTTTGCCATGTGACTTCTTCTATTTGCATTCGATTGTTGTTAAACGTTTTATTGTAATCAGTTTCTTATTCTACACAGAGAAAATTGGAAAGACTAACTGATCATTTAGAGTCAACTGCCATGGAGAAAAATGGATATTCCAAATTAATATCTAGGTCAACCCTCTTCCAAATTGGAAAACAAACCGGAGAGGAGAGAAATTCAATTTGAGGAAGTTCCAATATGAAAAGTACAAGACGCTGGGACACTTCATAATGATAATGAACAATAATGACCGCTAATTGATGATTTCCTTAAATTTACACGATTATAATGATAGTAGAGAGGAAATCCTTCGGGAGACCCATCGATATTTCTTAGCGCGAATTCACAATTTATTTATAAGGGAAATAAGTCCCTTGAAAGTCCTTAAATTTGAAGTTGGCTGACTGACATATGAAGAAGATAAGATGATGAGTGGCAAAGCCAAGAGGGGTGACTTTAACGCGAGAGAAAGAAAGTGAAAAGAAGGGGAGCGGGAATCAAACGGACGAGTACGCTATGGAGAAGAGGATGGTACTTGTGCTCCAAGGACCCGCAGGATACCGGAAAGGAGTATCCTAGAGCAGTCGAGGATACTTCAGTGCCATCCACCTCTTCCGCAACTCTCCCCGCTCACCTTCGGTCTACTTTCATTCTCATTCTAAATATACTTCCTGCTCCAGCTTCTCTTTTTTCTTCCCTTCTTCACCCTCTGCAGAGGAAATTCTGCACCCCATCGAAAAGGGACTTCCGGTGTGTATGCCACGACTTTCCTACGGATTGCAGAATCAAGTGCACTCCAGCGGAGAACCTGGAGTTTGAGGTGGCGGTTTCAGTACATAACGAACGCGAAGATTCCAAGAGGTGTTGAAGAAACAAGGACCAATTTCAAGGATTGCATATCGAGCTGTGAGGACTGGGTACTGAGTACTCTGTATTGCGTACTTCTCGTGCAGAGGCATATCGAGGTTTATTAGGCAACTAGAGGTTTTATTTCTTCCAGAGATTGAAGGGAAAGTCTTTGATTAGGTTTGGTGTGCTTGATTGCAATTATCATTGAAGTTCTTGTTAGTTGGAGAGAATGCTTACAATTTGTATCGTGATGACGATAATGATGATGATGATAAGAGGCCTTCTAATTCATATCAGATCATCTGATTATTCTATTTATCATCATTCTTGTTAGCATGAGCATCATCTCAGCGTCCATGTCGAAATGTAATGATAAGACCCAATAATCACCAGATCGTCATACTTAAAACCCATTTGATGATCGAGTTCCCTCGGGAAGATAGCAGCAAGATTCTTGTGTATATTCGGGATTGTCCACGTTGGTGAATACGGTATCGCAGCCGGGTTTTCGCGGTCCAATCACTTCATAGGTGTGGAAGTAGCTGTGTTGATTTATTTGATAAATGAGTAGTGGATAGGGCTTTAAGGGGAGGAGGGCTCTCCAACGGAGAGTCCTACAACGCCAAGGGCACTCCTCTTTCACTCTTCTCTTCTCTTCTCATCTCCTCTCGCTCTATTGGCTTCCATCTCCTCTTTCTTTCCCCCTTTCACGCTCTTTCTCTCGCAATTTCTCTTTCACTTGTTTTCAACTAGGAAATCAAACTCAGGGTGAGTCGTCCACTACACTCCACAGACCTCGAGCACTCGCAACCTCAACTCAACCCGTAATACCCACTAGGCTTTATTGCCCTCCATATTTCTATCCTCCATTCGTATGAATAATGATACAAAACCTCACTGGATTATCTTTTTGATGCGGCTAATCTCCTTCAACCATTTGTCGACTACCAACCAACACCGCAAATTCAATTTGACACAGAGACATTTATGACGCAGGAGTTTATGGAGGGAATGGATGTTCAACTATTGGAACACCCTGCATATTGTCCAGATTTAGCAACATGTAACTTTGGAATGTTTTCCTATCCAGATATCACAATCCGCGACAATGCTCCATTGTTCAAGAACAATAGGGATCGAGATCTACCTGCTGACTCTTTCTGGTCCTGGACTGGGAGTTTTGTTTAGGACACGGGATATGAAGATGCAATTTCATGATGAGGAATGTTTGGTTTCCAACCTCTCCAATTTTCTATAATGTCTTCAAACTTTGGAGAGTGAGGAAAATTTAAAATCCGTTTCCACTGACCAACGGGTATGGTAGGGTGCACTCGCTAAAGCGTCAGGGAAGGCGCCGGCGTTGATTGGATCATGGGAAGAAATCGATACTCCCACCCTCTCCTTCTTTTGCTCCCTTTCTCAGTTCCTCTCGCCTGGTGCGGCTCTCATTTCCGGACGCATTCGGTTTCTCTCGCTCTTACGGAATTCTCCAGTTTCCATCCCCTCCAGTCATCCTTCTCCAGGTCGACGCTCGCTCCTTCCAATTTCCCCGTGACGGCCTCCTGGAGGATCCTCGAGTGCCCTCTCATCGCCCTCCGGACCACCCACCCAAGCCCTGTCCGGTAGTTTCCATGCCAACACCCGCTCGATAAATTTATTGGGCGCCGCGTGACACGTCTTCCAGGCTTTCCAAGCCACGCTTTTCTTCTAGTGACAAAAGCCTTATGGCGAAAGTCACCTGGAATAAGATTTGAGCAGGATGATGATGATTGATGATCGTTTTGATTCTCTAGATCGTTTCGCTTTCGTATTTTTGCAAGTGTTGATGGTTTTATTAGGAACCAGAAGAAGGAACTGTTGTTAGAAACTAGAAAGGTGGTTTTCATTTTGGGTTTTGTTATAAACAGGTTTGGAACATATCAACAAAGGAATGTTTGTTGATATGAAAGGAATGTTTGGAAAGCAAAGTTTGGAAACCAATCTGGTCTTCTGTTTAGTAAACCAAAACATACAAGCATACAACTGTTGTTTTCATAATCCTGATGTTGCTTCAAAAGATTCTTCTCTAGGATATTCTTGAGGATCTTTCCTTAGTAACAACATCTCACCAATCTGTATCTATACATCGTTTCCACTTTCACCGGCAGCAAATCCTCCATCCATCATTTGAACAGCATTTCTAATTGATTCCACTAATGATATCAAAGCATCAAAATCTTGTATACGCCATCTAGAGATGCTTTGATGCGGTCTCTGTGGATGCATCTAGAGAGATGCACCCTACATTTTCATTTGAAGACGCAGCTTTCGCTTAATTGTATATAATATATGAATTAGAATGCTTCTTGAAAATCGACAGTTCCGTGTGTATAACAGAAGCGAGTGCATGTCGAATTTAGCGCATACGATTCTGGTGATGTAGAATTGTACAGAAGAAGGCCCAATTCACTGCAGAGGAAGCAAGATGGAAATTGCAATGTGGTGTGGATTATAGTACAGGTTCACATACACACTCTCAATGCATTTATTAACGCGCATTCGCGCTCCGACGTCGAGTTTTGCTGGCACAGCAGCAGCAGGCAGGGTCAAGTACTTTACCCTCCTCTACTCCACCTCCACTTTACGTGATTCTCTCTCAGTTTCACCTCATCTCTCTCTCTATGTATTTCTCTCTCCCTTTTTTGTCGTTCTCTCTCGTTGCTAACGTTCCCTTCCGCAGCAACCTCCCACGCCCCATCACCAAACTCAAGTACTTCGTGCCGTCCCACACCCCACACCACATCAGTATTTGCCACACGCTATACTTTGTCGGCCAAACCTCGCGGCACATAGTCATTAAATGCACTCGGAATTAGTTACAGAGGGCGTGAGCACCCGTCAGATCAGCTTTCCGGTAGTCGGAGAGAGAAAAAGCTGTTTAAAATTAGAAGGAGTTCAGTCGTCAATAGTATGATGTAATTGCGTATCCTGACTAAATTACAAGACTGGAAAAGCGCCACGGATGAACGCTTCAGTGGTAGAGAAAGGGACGTTTTTGTAAAGAGAAGTTCAGGGAATTAAATACACTATGAACGTTGATAACAAAGAGGAGAAGATGCTGGAAAGCGGTTTAAATTAGCGCCAATTAGGGGAGTCGAAGTGTTACAATTGCTTCTGTGTTGATGATTTGATGCTAAGGTGTTGAGAAAGATAGAGAAGAGGTTCTGATTGATGATACCTTCTTCCTAAATCATAAACGAATCAGGTGTCCCAAATTGCCCGTGATAGCCAAATTACTAGAACTGATTTGTTCTTGATTTGAGCTTGAACTGCAAGATGAATTCGGATTCTTTTAAAACGTGTTCGATGCCAATTAGGGTAATGTTTCTAATCAATGGATGACATCTAACTACAATGATACAGAAACTGTTCAGATTTATGATCAGTTAACAACTAAACTTCATTGATAGTTTCGCACGAAACTACCAATTTCACACTAGTCGTGACAACTTTATATTTCTCTATAAAGGTTGTGGTACCAATTATTCTTGTTACAAGGATATCATGTGTAAAGTATTTTCAGTGTCGGATAAACATTATACATCAGGTACAGAAAAAAATTTATGCTATACGTTTTTGAGGTTTCTGAATCCGAAACCGAGGTCAGTTTGACTCCATCAGATCAGGATCAAGGTCAATTGAAGGTCAAAATGAAGAAAACCATTGAATCGGAGAAAGTATCTACTTGTAGATGTTTTTGGAGTCGCTGAATCCGAATCCGGGGTCAAAGTAACAAAAATCATTTTGTGTTAATCGAGGTCCGGGTTTGATACATTTTTCGATGCCTTTCCCTTTCCAAGTATCAATACTTTTTTATATGGTGGCATATCGGTATTTATCGATATTTATCAATATTATCCAATACTTTTCCCATCACTACTCCATTCTAGAGAAATAAATGTAGCAATTATCGCGCAATCTGCACAAGTCAAATGCTCATTTTCTGAAGTAGCAGCCTACCTTTACAAGACTTAGATATCTCGTTAGTTTTCCACCATCTCATAAAATCCTAGTTTTGCTTTGAATTTGTCGTGGCATCTTTCTGCCATTTTGAACAAGAAATTCGACAAAAATTGCTTCTCCTTAGTCCGTTGCACCGGCATGCTCCGGCGAACTACATCACCCTTCCGAAGGTGTACTTTCCTCTTGAGCAAATTGCAGCCAGCGAGCGCGGTAAACGTCTCGTTTCGTTTCGTTTCGATTCGTTTCGTTTCGTTCCGTTTCGTTACGACCAGGCCTAGAAACTGGAGAGGTTCACTTCGAGGGCTTCCATTACCGACGGCTAAGGAGAATCTCGAGCTTCTGTGGCGCTGTAGCCTGAGGGCGAGGGGGGGGGGGGGTTACTTCCCTTGAGTTAAAGGTGAAAATGAATATCCGAGAGGAAAAAGCGGAAGCGAAAAAGAAGCAGAGCCAGGAGGCGGAGTAAGCACTCGCGAGCATCGCTAACTGGCTTCATATGGTGAGGAAAACTACCATCTTAGCTGCTTGAAAACACGCCTCCAGTCAACGCCTGACGATTCGTTTCATTTTATCATTCTTGGCAATGACCTGTTCTCATTTCTCTCTGAGATAAACTGATGTTCTTCGCTTCTCTCCAAAGGAAAATTTGAATTTCGCGCCAGAAATTCGCAAGACCGGACTTAAACATAACCTGGGATTTTAATCTCTTTCTGGCGCGAAATTCAAATAATGGGTTCGAATATTTGGATTTATTATTACCCAAGACGGGTAATAATTATTGGCTGTCGATTTTCGGCAATAATTTTGCCGATACTGGGAGAGTATTGGGCCGTATCTAACTTCACTTAATGGGTTAGCTTCTTTTTTTTTTTGTTGAATGGTGAATGGCTTCATTGCCTACATTTATTCATGCTTCCGTTAGCCTTGACCGTTTATTTGAGAGCCGAGCAATCGACTATATTTTTAACTTGTGCAAACGTTATTTTTCTTAACCATTACCTCTCGCTTTATGTGCTTAGGTATGTGTAAGTAAACATTGTAAGGCACGTGGTGAACGAAAGGTAAGCTAAATATGTGTCCTCTTATGGCCGACCACTTATTCGTTCTGAATGCGTGAAAAAGTGCCAGGAATCCAAAACCTGACCACTCGATATTGTTTACTTAAATGTTTAAACGTGTAAATAGTGTAAATTGTGTTAATTTTAACATAGTTTGAAGTTGCGTTACTTAAATTTTATATATTAATTACAGCAGCAGCTTATTGGTGGGAGTAATTTTAATTTTTCGAAAAAAAGAAAACAAATGGGAGAAAATTGACAGACCGTTATTGAAACTCGAGGGGTGGGGGGAAAGAGAAAATGTAATTTCAGGTCGAGAGAGGGAGATTGAGATAGAGAGAGGGAGAGAGAAAAACGAACGGCAACCACTCGTCGAGCCACATCGATGCTTCGAGTGTTTGTATTGCTGACGCGGCTATCCAATCCAATCCAATACCCGTAGTGGGTACTGGATAGGCAGCTATACTATATTCCACCCCATACCCTATCGTACATATAGAACTGTTCGAAATTCTCATAAACGAGTATTCAATGTAGAACAATGTAGGGTTTAATCGAAATCGCTTCCGAAATATATTTGGTCTTGATTTTTATTTTAAAATACGGTTGGATGTACTAAAAGTGATCCAAGGGGTATTGAAATTAAAAATGTGTTTTTTTCTAGATGTCTCTATTTTTTTTTTAAAGGTTTTTACAAGTGTAGAAAATGAAGGAAGGGGAATAGAAAAAATTGTGATTTAAATTTCACGTCATAATATTGATGCCACGGTTAAAAATAATCTTTATTTTTATTATTTTATCTTTATTTTATTATTTTGGTTTTATTTTTTTGGTAATGGAAAGTGTTCGAATTTAGAAATTTCATAATGGAGGTTTCAGAATTCAGACCTTGTGAATTAAATTCGTTTTGCATTCTTTTACATATTTTCTATTCACCTTGAATTCTTTCAATTAGTTTTAAATTTGTTTAGTTCTTCTGAATTCTTTGGAATATTTTTAAAATTACAGTGAGTTCTTTTAAAACTCTATATAAACGCCTTTAAATTTTCTTTTGCTGTCTTACATCTTTGGAATTCTTTGAAGTCTTTTTGAATTATTTTGAAAAAAAAGTTTCAATTTTTTAAATTCAGCTTCTATTTCTTTCAATTCTTTGGAATTTGAGTTGCATTAAGTTTATTGGACGTACTTTGAATTCCTGTTTAATTCTTCTGAATTCATAAAATTCTTTTAAATTCTTTGTATCTCCTTTGAATTCTTCTGGAACCTTTGACTTCTTTTGAATTCTTTTAAATTCTTTTGCGTTCACTTATATCTTTGGAATTCTTTGAAGTTCTTTCGAATTCCACTAAATTCTTTGAATCTTCCTTATTCTTCCTAAAATTCTTTTGAATTCCTTTAAATTCTTTAGATCTTTTTTAAATCCTATTAAATTTTTTTGAATTCGTTTAAATTCTCCTAATAGATTCTTTGAATTATTTTTAATTCTTCTAAAATATTTGAACCTTGAATTTCATAAAATTTCAATTCTCCTGAATTCTTTACGACTGCTTTAAATTCCATTAAATTTTCTTAAATATCTTTATATTTCGTATTCTTTGTATTCTGTAATTCACATGTCAACATGTGTTCATCATAATTGCCGGAGGTGAGTCCGTCACCCAAAAAAATGTCTTTTTATCTCCTCTTGTACCCAGAAACTATTTCCCCAGTTTTATTCCTCAATTCTTGGTCCACTGGCCACCTTGGCAAATCAATTGATGCCATTCCTGTCTTTTGGTACCAGTGACGCATACTAATCGCATAGCTCAGTCCAATCGAGCTCGTAATGGAAGACGATAACACAGCCAATATTAGCGAGGGTTGTTGATTTCACCCCCTTCTCTATTTTCTACCCTTCATCACTCTTTCTCTCTCTCTCTTCTCTTGTCTTATAGTTACACTAATCTATTTGAATTGCGAGACCAGAATAGGTCTGGATTCTAGATTTACTCTCAAAACTGTCGCTTACTCTGGACTATATAGATACATATTTATATATATATCCTGCTTTCCTTCTCTCCATCCGCGGTAACAATAACAGCACCCGTGGGTTCCGCAGAGGGATCTGGATTCGGGGGCTGGTAATCCTCACCCTCGGCCGAAAGGGGGCTAAGAGTTTACTTGCCGGATCATCCCTCGTTATTGTTGCGTTTATGATAATAGTGCCCACCGCCTACTGACTCAACACAGATCCTGCATTCTGGATCCGGAACCTGAGCTAACCGCTCCAACCCCACCGACCACAGGTAGCAATTAGTGAAGATGGAGAAAAGAGGAAGACTTAGCTTTATTTTCATTGGAAACATTGGAAACGATTATTCCAATTTTTATTTTATTTAAGACCCGAACATTTCTATATTATTTTAAGGTTTGCCAGCAATCAATTCCGAAGGCACTTCGTTTATTTTTTTCATTGTTCATTCTTTACTCTGTAAAGAGTGAATTTGCCCTGTATAATTGCGATCGAAGTGATTTTAGATTTTCATCGCGTTGTTATAACGTCGAGGCTTGTTTTGAATAAATGAAGAATTCGTCACCTAGTTATATATGTCTCCCAGAGCAGACAATTGTAAGAGGTGTGCGAAGTTATAACGAAAGGCGTGATGTCTCGTTACCCTTTGGACAATATAATTCGTTATTAGCATCGGGAACGTCGGTCATATTATGACGTTTCGTGATGCTGACAAACATACGTGCTCCTGAGTACAGGACGCATATGAACAAGACACGCGCCGGCACACTCCCATTCAACTCTAATATCATGTTGTATACGTTCCTACAATGAGAAAGCAGTCTACAATCGTTCTTGTCTACAAACGAACGCTCCATACAATTTCTGAGGAGCGGTGTTATGAACTGCAATTTGTTGATTCGGATTCGTAATTGATTGCTTATTTGTCGGTTTCTGAACCCTCACTTTCTATGATTTATAGGGAATTGCTAGCTATATAGTTCCCTAAAAAGACATTCTTATAATACGTTTGAATAAAATTTCTGAATTTTCAAATGAACGAATGTCGATTGTCGAACAATTTCGAAATATTTTCATTTTCAATGATTTTAAATTCAAGTAAGAAACTTGAATTATAGCAATTCAAATAAATTTTTATCTTTAATTCAAACAATCGTTTTTCTGAGTTTTGTCTCAACCGATAATATAATTCACGGTTCAATAAGTCGTAGATTGTGATACCGTAAAATACTTTGTAAAGAATTTTAGCGAACAGAATATTAAGGTCTCACTATTTATTAAGGAAAACATTCAAACTGATTAGGAAAAAGACAGAATTTTTTGTATTGTAAAAGTAGTTTTCGGTAAATTGTAAATTGTAATTCTTATACAATGAAAAACATGGTTTGCAATTTTCTTAGGAAAAACTACCATTTGAAACAGTAAAACTTACTAAATTCGAGAAAAAGTGCGTTGAGAGTGCAAGTTGACTACACTCATCTCCCGATCGAGGGCACTTTTCACGCTCGGGGCTGGGGGGGAGGGGGTAGAATCAGCCATGCGTGAAAAGTGCCCTCGATCGGGAGATGAGTGTATTTTCTTTTTTCCGTGGTACAATTTACATACAAGCATATATTTAAATTGATTTATTGACGAGGTGGTGATGGTGTACGAGAATGAAACACAAATCTTTATTCCTGATTATTTAAATCATTCTGCTTTATGTATGCAGTGAAATTAACTAAATCATAACCGTACAATATCGGTGAATTTAAGATTGAAATATAACGAGCACCATTTGGAAGATTTATAATTTCACCTATTGTAGTGGGAATTCTTCCCCTGATTATATTTCGAAGATCCACAGAAACTTCAACTGATTTATTTTTAAATTCAAATGGCCGAGGCGATGAAAGATTACTCAGTTCTGTAAATAGAAAGTGGAGGTTTAATTTTGTTGCCAATTGGAACAATAGCCTTACGTAATTTTAACAATTGAATAATTAGTCAATATTTGTCAATTATCTTGTGGATTTAAATTATATGCAAAATATGTATGTAGTACTAATAATTTAAATATTTTATTACACTTACGAATAGAATTCAGTAAAACTATGAACGTAAGGAGGAGACTACTAATAAGGATCCTCATTTTTCTTAAGAAAGAGAAACAAAAATTGATATTTCAAGAATTTTATATTGAATATTCTCTTACGTTTATATATGTTTTGAAATGTGCAAATTACGCAACTTTAATAATATTTCTATTCTAAAAAGATGATTGAGTCGAAGTCGAAATATCGTAACGCCTATTCCGCATTCCTGATTCATCGTGTAAGTATCGATGGTGATTTTCGAGAATCAATACTTGCCGAATCGTAAATTACACACGTGAATTTAATTTGAAATTTTGAATTTGGTTTTGTTAATAATCATTTTTTCACGAGTCTAAACTTGAAATTTTATGGAATTTAAAAATATTTTATGGGAGATACTGGGATTTTAAATGTTATCATAGAATTTTAAAGAATTTCAAGAAGTTCCTGGGAATTTTTCACGACTTTGATCAGATTTTAATCGGACTTCAAGGTACTTTTATGTTTTTTAAAATATGTATCTGGGATTTAAATAAGGAATTTAAAACATTATAGGGAGCTTTATTGAGGAATTTCAAAAGCTTTTTATGCTTTTTAAAAGATTTTTTAGAATTTACAAAGATTTCGAAGGTTTTCATCAAATTTTAAGGGTTTTCAAGAAATTTTTCAATTTTTAAAAGATGTGGAATTTTTATTGGTTTGATGGAGTTTTATGAGATTTCTAATAATTTACATAAACGTATTTCCAGAGATTTTTCTGATTTTTAAAACATTTTGTGAAATTTTAAAGGATTTCATGGAATTTAATAAAATTTCTAATGATTTTAAGGGATTCTAAATGTGAAGGAACTTCAAGAGGTTTCTAGGCAGTTTTAGAGATTTTCACTAATTTTAACATGAATTTCAAGAGATTAATGATTTTGAAGGTTTTTATGTGTATTTTTAACGATTTTTAAGTAATTTGCACGAAATTCAAGAGATTTTTAGGATATTAAAACTATTTTGTGAAATTGTATGGGATTTTAGGATATTTTGTGAAATTTTAAGGAATTTTATGTGATTTCTAATCATTTTAATTGATTTTGAGAGATTTTTCAGATATTTAAATGAGTTTGTGAGGATTTTAAAGGATTTCATGAAATTTGATAAGATTTCTATGTAATATTTTTAAAGGATATAAAATTGCCATGGAATTTCAAAAGGTTTCTAGGAATTTTAAGAGATTTTCATGAATTTTAAGCGATTTTGCAGGTTTTCAAAGGTTTCTTGCAATTTTTAGAGATTTTTACAAAGTTTATAATTGGATTTTAAGAGATTAGAGAAATAAAATATAATAAATTATAGAGTATTGAAAAATAATGTAAATGCGCGCGCGAAGCGCGTGTTCGTTCTTGTGAGATAAATGTTTAAATATAGACCAGAAGGTATTAGGAAAATATAAATATTTTTATTAGTTAGATTCGTCTACTGAATATTTTACCTTCAGAAGAATATATAGTACCAATAATTTGAATATTTTATTACACTTATGGTTTAATATCATTTATCAATCAGTAAAATTTTAATCAATGTTTATTTTCATTTCATTTAATTTTACAAGAAAAGTCCTCAAAAGACTAAAACAATATATGATTACAAATTCATTGGTGTATAATAACACACCTTCGTCGACTTCTAGCTACACATGCAGATAAGTCAGTTGGTTCGATGGCAACATGACTTTTTGCAAAATCGATTATTTTTTTATACTATTTCCTATAGGAAATAGTTCTTAAAATTATAAAAATTATAAAACTTAAAATAATTTCTAAACTAAAGGCATATTTATTGTGAAGGAAAAGATGCATTTAAAACTCGTACTCTATACATTTTTTTACATTGTTTTATTAACCTGGTGGAGGTGAAGGTGGAAACACTGAGATTCCACGATGTTGACCTGCTGCATTTAATTGATTTATATATACAATGTGAGTAATTAAATCATATTCGTATCTTATCGGTTCATTTGAGATCGAAATATATTCACCACCATTTATCAAATTCATAATTTGACCCGGTCTGGGATTAAAGTATGTTCCGCGGATTAAACCAGGTGGAGATCGAGAACCTGCTGGTTGAGACGAACTTCCCGAACTCAGTTCTGTAAAAAGAAAGTGGATGTTCAAGATTTTTGTAAATTAGGACAATAGTCTTGTCATTATAACAATTGAATAATTAGGCAATTTTTGGCAATTATTATCTGGTGGAAAAATTTTCTGGCGTTGTAATGGATTTATATCTAGTTCGTCTTGAATATATCAAGATTTTTATATAGATTGCAGGAGGGTTGAGTCAAATATTAAAGTTAAACATTTGTTTATGTTCAAATACTTTTTAGATTAAAGCTAGAATCTTGAGAGATTTTTTACATTAATTTGATTTCGATCTCCTAGTTAGGGACTTTAATGGGTCGGAATAGAACTTCAAGCTGAAGTCAATCATCTGCTAATAAAGAAGATATAGATTTGAAGAACACTTCAAATTTTATATTAACTTTTACAATTGTATTCATTTTTAAAATAATAATTCTAATTATAATAATTTACTGAATATTTTATCTGTTTATTTTATTACACGATGTAAATTATCTGCAGAATATATAGTACTATTACTTATATTACACTTACGAACAGAATTCAGTAAAATTACGAATGTAATGAGTAGACTTCCAATAAGAATCTTCATTTTTCTTCAGAGAGAGAATCAAAAATTGATATCTCAAGAATGTTAAAAACCGTAACTAAATATTTTTGTTCTTTCCGGTATAATGTATACTAATCAAGATTCGTTTAATCAGCTTTAATTGTCTTTAAATTTGGAATATAATGTGGTAGGAGGAATACTGTTAATTTCAGATTTTGAAATTTATTACGATATGATTATGCGTAGAATACGAAAAAATTAACTGTTCCTATAAATAGAATACGTTTATGCATTTTTCTGGGCCGATGTTTGATCTAGTTGTGAATGTTTTTGTAATTTACATCACTAACAGAATTTCATCAGAAGCAAAGTTAAACTAGCTGTGAATTCGATTTCGCGTGTTCCATTTAACTATATTTATATTTTTTTGAGCACTTTGCTTCCTCATTATGATAATCTTGCAAATAAATTTGCTTTCTCATAGAGGAAGCAATAACGATTTTCAAAATTAAAAATAATCATAATTTTCTTAAAATTCTATAAAATTCATTAATCATGCAGGTCAATCGATTCGTTTCGACGAAAGCAATCTTTCTTTCCCTTACATAAGCTTTGAATTTTCATTATTTGAGAAGTTATAGTCGAAAAATCAATTTTACAAAAATTCAAAATCTACGTAAAAATTTTAAAATTCAATATTTTGAAAAATCCTTTCGCACGTTTTGAGATATTAGTAGTTCCAATATACCCTACAAATTTCATCAATTTATCTACAACTGTCTTTAAGTTAATAGGGCGACAAAAAATGGAGACATACATACATACATACATACATTCGGACAATTGATTAGAATGTTTTATTAGACATTTATCACGTGGGGAAAGTTTAATTAAACGATTTTTAAAATATTAGAAAATGTATCGAAAACAAAGCTTCCCCTATGAGGAAACAAAAGAAAAGGACCTTCTTATATACATATATAAAAAATTAAATATGCTAGTTTTCGGTGAATAGAGTTTTTATTCAGATTCATATTAAGTGTACAATTTACATAAAATTTTTTAAATTAATTTATTGACCGGATATTGTGAAGCTGCCGACGTAAAAAGATTCTACATAATTTTTATATAAGAATGATTGTTCAAAAATTAGACAGGCCAAAATGATTTATCATACCAAGGAATTTGATTTAATTTTGAAAGAATCATTTCGATGGAAACATTAAATGCTTATTTTTACACGGGTGGATGCACTTTGAATTTGCGTATTTCACCGGTTACACTTTTTTGCTTTACGTATACAATGCGAGTATTTGAATCAAAACGGTACGTTATCGGTGTATTTGAGATTGAAACATATCGACCACCATTTCTAAAAATTATAATTTGCCTTATTCGGGCAGGCATTGTTTGTTTGATTAATCCTCGAGGAGTATCAGAATCAGAACCAGAAGTAGAACTAGAACC
Source organism: Synergus japonicus (assembly GCA_900474275.1). Taxonomy (NCBI): domain Eukaryota; kingdom Metazoa; phylum Arthropoda; class Insecta; order Hymenoptera; family Cynipidae; genus Synergus; species Synergus japonicus. The sequence continues at coordinate 7,252 of UCOH01011867.1, read as the reverse complement.
AGAACTAGAACTTCCTGAACTCAGTTCTATAAATAGAAAGTGGAGGTTTAATGAATTTAAATTCATTTTATATATCTTTTATGTAGCCATTTATAAAATAATAATTCTAATTACAATAATTTTCTGAATATTTTACCTTCAAAAGAATATATAGTACCAATAATTTAAATATTTTATTACACTTACGAATAGAATTCAGCAAAACTATAATGAACGTAAAAAGTAGACTTCCAATGAGGATCTTCATTTTTCTTAAGAAAGAGAAACAAAAATTGATATTTCAAGAATTTTTTACTCATTGTGAATATTCCCTTGAGTTTATATATGTTTTAACATATGCAAATTATGCAACTTTAATAATATAAATGTTTAAATATAGACCAGAAGATACTAAGGAAATATAAATATTTTTATTAGTTAGATTTGTGCACTGTGCAGATAAAATGGCAAAAACAGTAGTAAACTATTTTCCTGTGAAAGTAATAAAAAAATTTTTATTCTTTTATTTTTTACTTACGATGTAAATTATATGCAGAATATAATAATAGTACTAATAACATTAATAATATATTACACTTACGAATAGAATTCAGTAAAATTACGAATGTAATGAGTAGACTTCCAAGAAGAATCTTCATTTTTCTTCAGAGAGAGAATCAAAAATTGATATCTCAAGAATTTTAAAAACTGTAACTAATGAACATTTTTGTTCTTTATTCCTATTATATATACTAATCCGTTTACTCAGCTTTATTTATATTTAAATATAGAATATATATAGTAGAATGGAATAATATTAACTTCAGATTGTGAAATTTTCCATTCGAGATTGGTTTATTATCCATTATACAATAAAATTACTAAATTTTACAATGTACCTGTGATTATTATGATGTGATTACGTATAGCAGGAGTAGTCAAATAAAAAACAGTTTTTTAAATTGCTTTATTGACCTGGTTGTGAAACTGGATGCAGTGCTACTCTTTGTACTATGCCGGCTACATTTTTTTGTTCTACGTATACAATTCGAGTAATTAAATCATAACTGTACGTTATCGGTGTACCTGAGATTGAAACATATCGACCACCATTTTTAAAAGTTATAATTTCCCTCATTCTGGCAGGCATTGTTCGGTTGATTATTCGTCGATCAGTTTCAGAATCGGAATCTGAACTGGAACTAGAACTAGAACTAGAAGTTGAAGTCAGTTCTGTAAATAGAAAGTGGAGGTTTAATTTTCTTTGCAAAAATTCAAACAATAGCCTTACGTCAGTTTAACAATTGAACAATTAGTCAATGTTTGTCTATTATCTTGTGGATGTAAATTATATGCAGAATATATAGTACTAATAATTTAAATATTATATTACACTTACGAATAGAATTCAGCAAAATTACGAACGTAAAAAGTAGACTGGCAATAAGGATCTTCATTTTTCTTTAGAGAGAAAGAATTTTATGAACTGTAATTGAATATTTTTTTTCTTTCCTATATATACTAATCAAGATCTGTTTACTGATCTGATATTATCTTTTTTAAATTTAGAATAGAGAGTGGAAAGAGGAATATATGACTTTTAATTTAGAAATTCTTCATTCGAGATTGATTTATTATTTATTTTACAATTATAAAATTTTATGATGTGTCTGTACTAGTTATGATGTGATATCGAAATTTTCCCAAAATAGAATTTATCTTTTTGGACAAGCGATAATTTTTGGAAGATATCGTAGTACAAATTTATGGAAAATTTTCAATTTTTATTCCATAGTTTTTCACAATGTTTTAAAAAAATTATCAATTTTTTACAAACAGAAAGATCCATTTTTTGGAATACTTGGTATTTTAGATTGTTCTTTTTTTAAGCATGATTTCATCCATAAGTCTTTAATTATTTCTTGTCGAGTTAGGACTAGCTGGTAGGCGAGGCTCAATTAATTCAGGTGGATGCACTATGGCTCTATGTTGTTGATTGTTTAAATTTCTCTGTTGTACGTATACATGATCAGTATCCAAATCGTAAGCGTAGTATATGGGTGAATTTGAGACTGAAATATATCGACCACCATTTGGTAAATTTATAACTTCATTCATCAGAGCATAGATTTTTCTCTTGATTATACTATGATGAGAACTAGACTCTCCAACTAATGGTGGAGAACGAGGTGGAGAACTTCCTGAACTCAGTTCTGTAAAAAGAAAAATGAGGTTTAAAGTTTTTCTCAATTGGCACAATAGCTAATTTAAAAAAATAATATTAGTTCCCGTAAATCTCGAGCAAATATTGAAGAACGTTTTAAATTTTTTATTAACATTTATTTACAATTACATCCCTGTTTCATAAATTTTGTGTAACCATTTTTAAAATAATAACTCTATCTATAATAATTTACTGAATATTTTACCTTCAGAAGAATATATAGTACCAATAATTTAAATATTTTATTACACTTACGAACAGAATTCAGCAAAACTATAATGAACATAAAAAGTAGACTTCCAATAATGATCTTCATTTTTCTTAAGAAAGAGAAACAAAAATTGATATTTCAAGAATTTTTTACTGAATATTCTCTTGTGTTTATATATGTTTTAACATGTCCAAATTTCGCAACTTTAATAATATAAATGTTTAAATATAGACCAGAAGGTACTAAGGAAATATAAATATTTTTATTAGATAGATTCGTGCACTGTGCAGATAAAATGGCAAAAACAGTAGTAAACTATATTTCTGTGAAAGTAATACAAAAAATTTTTATTCTCTTATTTTTTTTTTTACTTACGATGTAAATTATATGCAGAATATAATAATAGTACTAATGACATTAATAATATATTACACTTACGAATAGAGTTCAGTAAAACTACGAATGTAATGAGTAGACTTCCAAGAAGAATCTTCATTTTTCTTCAGAGAGAAAATCAAGTGATATCTAAAAAATCTTGTAAACTGTTACTGAACATTTTTATTCTCTCCTATATATATCCTAATCAAAGTCTGTTTATTACTGAGGTTTAGTATTATTATCTTGCAATTTGTAATATAGAGTGGAAAGAGGAATATTGTTAACTTCCGTGTCTGAAATTAATAATTCTAGGCAGATTTATTCAGTGGCGTAGCAACGGGGAGGCAGAGGGGCAGCTGCCCCCTATAAATTTGGACGGGGGGAAATATAGTCATTGTGCCCCCTCACTCAAAAACAATTGGTAGTGATTTTTCATTCCCATCGAATTAAATATATTATCTCTAAAATTACTTCACCTTTTGCGCACATCGCAATTTAATATTTACAAATTTGAACTATAAAACCGTTAAAATAACAAAGATGTTTGTGATGAAAATAAAAATTAATTTATATATAATATATTGTATGATGAATTTTTGTCATTTGAGTTTGCCCCCCCAGGAAAAATTCTGTTGCTACGCCCCTGGATTTATTGTAACAAACATTAAATTTTACCACGTGCCTGTAGCCTCCTATAAAATTTTATTTTAACATCAACCGCTCAGTAAGGAAAAAGTTTGTTTTATTCAAACAAGTTTTGTTTGAATTATCATTATTTGTTTGCAAGAAAGTATCACTGATTTGATATGGAAAGCTGTAAATAGATTCTGTTTGAAATTATTGAAATTTTTTAAATTCTGTTTATTTAAGCAAAGTTTTTCCTGATTATACGACCGTGCAATATTTTTAATATATTAAGAAAAATTAAATAGATAAGAATCGTTTTCAATGAATAGAGTTTTTATTTAACGAAGCGTATTAGGTGTACAATTAGCATAAATGCATTTTTTTCAATTAATTTATCGACCTGCTGCATGTCCAGCTGATCGAACTGGAAAAACTGCGCGTCCTTCTAGTTGACCGTGTCCATTGTTTTGACTTACGTATATAACTTGAGTAATAAAATCATAATTGTATTCTATCGGTTTATTTGAGATTGAATGATATTGACCACCGTTTGCAAAATTTATAACTTGACCTGCTCTAGCATTGATCTTTCGTTTGAGTTCAGTTGGCGGAGAAGGAGGAGGAGATTTATAGCGTGTTCTTTCATCAGACAAACTTCCTCCATGTGACAAACTTCCTGAACTCAGTTCTGTAAAAAAAAGTCAATGTTTGGCAACTATAAAAAAATTCCCGTAAATAAAAAAATAGAAATATTAGTAACTATTATACTCAAGATGCATAACGATTATTTAACTGTAAAATTTATGATACACATAACTTTTATGTAACCATTTTATATTATATATATATACTTACGAATAGAATTTAGTAAAACTACGAACATAAGAAATAGAATTCCAATGAGGATCTTCATTTTTCTTTATAAAGAGAAACAAAGAATGATATTTCAAGAATTTTATACTGAATATTTTTTTGAGTTTATATATGTTTTAACATATGCAAATTATGCAATTTTAATAATATAAATGTTTCAAAATAGAGCAGAAGGTATTAGGGAAATATAAACATTTTTATCAGTTAGATTCGTTCACTGTGCAGATAAGATGGAAAAAGCAGTAGTAAAGTATTTTTCCGTGAAAGTAGTAAAATTTGTAGATTGATTATAGTAATGTATATAAACATTATAAAATTTACAAGGAAAAAAGAAAATAGCTAAATTTACCATTTAAAATAGTCAACTTGTGCTCTGAATGCATTTTTCCTGTAATTTAGCAAGTTTTACCATTTTAAATGGTAATTTTTTCTAAGAAAATTGCAAACCCTGCTTTTTTATTGTAAGATAGTTACAATTTGAAATAGCTGTGAAGTTGTACAAACTTTTGTACTCATTCAATGAGCACTTTGCTTCCTGTAAGCAAATATGATTTGCTTCCTCATACAGGAAGCAATAAGAAGTTTATATATTTTTCCAACATTTTTTTTATTTTAAATAATAATTTTTACGTCAACTCAAGATTTTGATTATTTGAAAGCATAGAGCGAAAAATTAACTTTCAAAATTATAAATAAACATAACTTCGTTATTTTTTAATGAAATGCATTAATCATATAGGTCAATCGATTTGTCTCCATGAAAGGAATCTTCATTTCCCTTACACCAGCTTTAAATTTTCAATATTTGAGAAGTTATAGTGGAAAAATTAATTTTACAAAAATTATAAAAGTACATAAAACTTTTGAAATTAACTATTTTGTTAAACCATTGTAAGAAATTCAACTAGTTATATAGTGGAATAACTATGCAAAATTTCATCAATTTATCTCCACGCGTTTTCAAAAAATTGCTGGATCGTGACGCACACACACATATTTTTTCAGATCATCATATTAGATATATTGCTCTTGAAATATGTTCAAAAAAACCTATTTTAGGAAACTGGATTTTGTCACCACTACAAAGCTTCCTCTATGAGGAAATAATAATAAAACTTACTACCTTAAATTTAGAAAATAAAGTGGAGGGAGGAATACTGTTGACTTCAGATTGAGAAATTTATGAGGATTACGTGTAGCACACGAAAAAATTAACTATTCCTATAAATGGAATATGTTCATGCATTTTTCTAGGCCGATGATTGATCACACAAAAAAATGCCTAGTTAAGTTTACTAGAATTTTGCGTTAAATATACCCTACCTATTTTTTCTTGTTAAAATAACCAGAATTCTGATTATTTTAATAAGAATTGTTAGTTAAAATAACTAGAATGCGGTAAGAGTAGTTTTCGGTGAATAGAGAGTTTTTATTCAGAAGCATATTAGGTGTACAATTTACATAAAATTTTTTTAATTCATTTATTGACTGGATATTGTGAAGCTGCCCACGTAAAAAGATTCTACATAATTTTTATATAAGAATGATTGTTCAAAAATTAGACAGGTCAAAATGATTTATCATTCCAAGGAATTTGATTTAATTTTGATAAAATCATTTTTATGGAAAAAAGAAATGTTTATTTTTACACGGGTGGATGAATTACGAATCTGAGTGTTTCACCAGCTAAATTTTGTTGTTTTATGTATACAATGCGAGTAATTAAATCATAACTGTACATTATCGGGTTATTTGAGATTGAAGTATATCGACCACCATTTTTAAAAGTTATAACTTCCCTCCTTCTGGCAGGCATTGTTCGGTTGATTATTCGTCGATCAGTTTCAGAATCCGAATCAGAACTGGAATTAGAACTAGAACTAGAACTTCCTGAACTCAGTTCTGTAAATAGAAAGTGGAGGTTTAAAGTTTTTATAAATTGAAGGAGAAGCCTAATAGCCATCTACTAAATAATATATTCTCTCTAATGAGAATATAAAAAATATGGATATATATATATATTATAGTACCAATAATTTTAATATTATATTACACTTACGAATAGAATTCAGCAAAACTATAACGAATGTAAGAAGTAGACTTCCAATAATAATCTTCATTGTTGTTTAGAAAGAGAAACAAAAATTGATATTTCAAGAATTTTATACGGAATATTTTCTTGAGTTTATATATGTTTTAACATGTGCAAATTGTGCAACTTTAATAATATAAATGTTTCAAAATAAAGGTACTCGGGAAAGATAAATATTTTTATCAATTAGATGCGTGCATTGTGCAGATATGATGGCAAAAGCAGTAGTAAAGTACTTTTATGTGACAGTAATAAAATTTATAGATTGATATAGTCAGTAATCAAATAAATTTTATTTAGTTCAAAGATATTCTTTCCTTGGCTCTGTAGCAAATATACATTTATTTGCGATTTAAACGAACTTTTTTTCTGAGTGTACTGAGCTTGTTTTGAAATCGATTTTTGAAATCGATTTTTCAGGATTTATTTAAATTTTAATTAAAAATTACTTGATGTAATCATTGAAATATTTAACAATAAACCAGGGGGTAGGGAAAGATGAATATTTTACCTTCAGACCCATGCAGAAATCGCCATACTGGTGCCATATTACCGATCAAGTCCCGATCGGGCTGGCCCGGTCCGTCCCAGATCTGGTATATTTCGTGTTTTCAGCGACGTGTCAGACCCGGTGGCCGGGTTACCACCTACAACGACACCTAGTAAGTGTACCGTGAAATAACGAATAACTAATGTGCAGTTTTGACAGCTATTTGATTCTGCAATCAATTTTAAGTTGCAATAATTGAATATGATTACTTGAAGTTGAATTAGATAATTAATTAATTAATAATTACACAATGCCAAAGTCTAAAAGCACTCCGCGGGTTCAGAAACACCGCGCGACAAATAGGATACCATATTTACG
>UCOH01011866.1:0-28527 GCA_900474275.1 Synergus japonicus | reverse complement strand
CTTATAACATTTTGAAAATCCAAAAAAATGAAATAAAACTTGAATTAGAAGCCAAACAACGCACGATGTGAAAAAAAGTCTAAAGATGAAAAATGTTTCTTTTTGAACACTCTATAGGATAGGCATAATAACTTTTTGAATTTCCTTAAAAAATTTAAAATTCAAATTTTGAGCCAAATAACGCGAGATACAGAGAAAATGATAAGCAACATAATTATTGGCCTTAAAAAGATCTACAAGTTCCCCTTGAACCATTTTTCAATAGGATGACTAGTTTTCGTTTTAATCATGAAAAATATTGTTAAACAAAGCCGAGTGCGAAGCGCGAGGATTAAATGAAATATCGAGCACGAAGCGCGAGTGCCCTGATGAGAATGTGCTCCTTAAAGTCGATAGAACCTTATGTCTATACTCCATGCTGGAAATACCCGTAAACAAAATTCGAAAAAGCAACCCCTATCATTGAAAACCAGGGAATGAAACGAGACCGTGAACAAATGAATCCAATCGGGCTATTTTTAGTCTCTTGAAATATCTAAAATCTAAAATTCGGAAAAACAACCCTTAACATTGATAACCTACCCTCAATTTTGAAAAATACTTTTTTGAAAAAACAAAATAGACAAAAGTTTCGGGCTATTCTTGGGCTCTGGATATACCCGAAAACAAAATTCGAAAAAGCAACCCCTATCATTGAAAAATTAAAACCTACCCTCCATTTTGAAGAATACTTTTTCGACAAAACAAACTACACAAGCATTGTTGGCTATTTTCGGGCTCTTGAAATATTCGAAAATGCGAAAAAAATATATCTATTTGAAATAAATTCAATCTATTCTAATTTTGAATGATTACCATGGAATTTTAGGTGTAACAATATTTAATATAACGATATTTCATACGACTTTAAGTAATTTTAATGGATTTAACAATACTTTGTGGTATATTAAGTGTTTTTAATGACTTTTACAGAATTTGAAAAAATAAAAAATTTAAATATAAATAAAATTTATAAATTTTATTTATATGATCTTATGTGGACTTCTCATAGTGTTCATGAAATTTGTGTTGTGAAATTTTTACAATTGAAATACGCCATAAAATTTTTCTGCAATACCACATTTACTTCTGTACTGGTTATAATCATTATAAATAATTTTAAATTGATTCACGTGATTACTTTAAGTTATACAAATTTAAATAGTTTAATAATTATTAATTTTAATAATACATTAATATAAGTTACCAATAAATTACAAATAATTCCTTGAAATTCCTTAAATGATATTAAATATCGTTACATCTAAAATTCCATTGTGAACATTCAAAATTAAAATAGATTGAATTTATTTAAAATAGATATTTTTTTCTTCGCCTTTTCGATTATTTCAAGAGCTCGAAAATAGCCACCAATTCTTGTGTAGTTTGTTTTGTCGAAAAAGTATTTTTCAAAATGGAGGGTAGGTTTAATTTTTCAATGATAGGGGTTGCTTTTTCGAATTTTGTTTTCGGGTATTTCCAGAGCCCAAAAATAACCCAAAATTCTTGTGTAGTTTGTTTAGTCGAAAAAGTATTTTTCAAAATTGAGGGTAGGTTATCAATGTTAAGGGTTGTTTACTCGTATTTGATTTTTTGGCACTTCAAGAGCTCAAAAATAGTCGAAAATTCAGGTATGATTGGATTTAAAAATTTTAATGTTTTTATGTACTGTAGGTGCTAGCTACTCGGGCAGACGGCAGTCAGCACCTCCAACCAAATTTGTGTTTTCTGAGAAAACTAGAAGAGCCCAAAAATCGGCATTACCGCTTAAAATTAGCCCAAAATTATGGCATAAAAGAAATTTTGAAATTGTGTTGTGGAGGTGCTAGCGGATCGGACCTTCAAAACTCAGTGCAGCGAATGTAACGCGCAATGCACTTGATCGTTCGATCATCACCCTCATCCCCATCACCCACCCCTACAACCCCTACGCCACCGCCCCTGCCCATGTATTGGAAGTCGGACTACTTCTTCGTCTATGTAACTTTTTAATTTACGTAAAGCTTAATTCAATTTCTGTTGTATAAACCAATTACGACAAATTTCCCTGATAGAAAAGTATTAAAAATGCGTATAAACTTTCAATAATAGTCCTATTGAAAATTTTCAAAAATTTCATACAATATTACTTTAAATCTTTTGAAATTAAAAATATTTAACATTCGTGAAAATTTCTTGAATTTACAACAACTTTTGAAAAGATCTCTTAAAATTCATTGAAATTTCTGTAACTCCTAGAAGCATCTTAAAATTCCAAGAAATCCCTTCAAAAGTTCAAATTTGTTAATATTTCATGAGATCCCTTCAATTTTCACTAATCTTTTTCAAATTCCTCCAAATCCTTTGAAATACTTTAAATTCCAAGAAAAACTTCAAAATCATTTATAATTCTTAAAAATCTCTTAAAATTTCGCATAATCCTTCAAACTTCCATAAAAAATTTTCAGATACTCTTAAAATGAACAGAAAATTCCTAAAATTATTGGAATCCCTTAAAATTCGCTGAAATCATTTGAAATTCCTAAGAGCTTCTTTAAATATCTTAAAATTCCATTACAATATTTAAAATTCCATGAAATTCTTTACAATTACTTTGAAAAATCGTTTACAAATCATAAAAATCTCGTGAAATTATTTTAAATTCCCTAAAGTGCATTAAAATCTCTAAAAAAAAACTCTTGAAATAAAAATTTTCAGGAAATATTTTTAAAATCAAACATTACTTGAAATTTTTTATTTAATTCTATGAGGACTATATTAAAATTCCTTAAAATCATTTTGAAAATGTCAAAATTACTTACAATTTTTACAAGCTCTTAAAATCGTTTAGAATTCCACAAAAAACTTTAAATTCCCTTAAAATACGTAAAAATTTGTTAAAATTCTTGAAATTCCTTAAACTTGTATAAAATCTTTTATAAATCATAAAAATTTTGTGAAATCCTTTAAAATTTAATAAAAAAAAATTTTAAGTTTATCATGGAATTTAAAAATATTTCAAAAGATTTTTAAAAGCTTTTGTGGAATTTTGAAGAATTACACTGATTTTTAATAAATCATTAGGGGATTCCAATTTTTATATATGTACATCATTTCTATATGTCAAAAAATCCTCAATTATCATTAATTTTAGTTAAAAACAGTTCAATTCTATGACTTTTATGAATTTATAAATTTTTTTATTTTCAATATTTATTCCTATCCTCGTCATAAATGCATATGAAAAAAATATTTTCAGAACATTTGTTGATTGAGAAGATTAGGGGGGAAAGTATTTGTGATCCAAAATTTTATAATATAATATATTATATTATTGTATAAAATACTGATATTAATGCAATATTAATGTACAGGCCGATAAGCTGTGTGAAGGTCGACCGTCAGGATTTATGAAATAGACAGTGAACTTTTGTGACGCAAAACATCTATACACATTATAGATTATAAACATCTATAAACATTTATATTTAATTGTTTAATTAATATTCCTGACAAGAATAAAAATATTATTTCATTGTTATTTCCTCTAAAGGACACTAAAATTAATAACTAATTTTATCAGATATAAATTGCTATATCATTAAAATTATTTTTAATAATATTAAATTTTTTTATACCGCTTTCTGAAAAATTCGGTTTATAAATTGAGATCTCACCGGATATCCTCCAACAGGTCGCACTCGTGTTGATTCTTGGCCTGCAATTTCGCGGCCTGCTCTCCGTGTACATTTTTGAGGAACTTTGCATAATTTCCCTACAAGGAAAAAAAAACGATAGAATGGAGGTAGGATTAATTTTACGGTCTTTCCTTTTATTAACAGTTCCATTTTATACAAATTTTTACTAGACTAAATTTACTAGAATAAATTTTGTTATCTTGACTTTTAGCAAAGATCCATATCTTTTTCCTCTAAAGTACTTAAAACATATTTTATCTCTTCTTATATTTAATTTTTTAATTTACAAACTCTAGTTTTTCAGTACTCAATTTCCACCTCCTACACATTTCGGTTTCAATTTTCCATTAAAATATCTTCGCTATATGTATAATTGGGTTGAAGTTTCAGACGTCTAATCTGACGAATTATTTTTATTTATCATTTTTTTGCATTTACTGGATTAAGAATAATGTCAAAAAAAGTTCCTAACACTATTTTATTTTATTTTTATTTACTAGCAGAAATTTACTTGACGTTGCTCGGAATTTAAAAAGATATCAAGGGATTTTAAAAGATTTTAAGGGCTTTCGTACAGATTTCAGGAAAATTTATGGGGTTTTTAAAACAAGTTAAAAACAAAATTTTAATGGTACTAAGAGATTTTATTTCATTTTAGTGGCTTTTGTAGATTTTTAAAACGGTTCAAAAGAATTATCAAAAAAATTTTTCAGACATTTTTATCAATTTCAGTAGATTTCAAGAGATTTCAAGTATTTACAGAGAATTTTAATGAATTTCAAAGGAATTCGAAAGATTTCAAAAGATATTTAATAGATTTCAAGACATTTAAAGTGATTGTAAGGAAGTACAAGGATAACAACAATTAATTTTAGATTTTGGAAAGTGGAAAATTTTTTTTGTTGATATTTTTTTGTTCCAATAAATCGAAAAAAAATCGACGACTATAGACGTCTAAAACTTCTATGTATTTAATTTCTTATTTGCGAGGTGACCGGAAATTCTGAACTGGGTAAAATAAAATAAGGGAAACAAGAAAATCGATCGCAAAAGGACCTCGAGCCTATGCATGTGCAGAGAAAGGTTCGATGATCCTGCACCGAGTTGGCAGTAACCAGTGTTGGAATGAATTAGGAGGTCAAAGCAAATAAAGGTTTAAAGTTTCTTGAACTTTTTTAGGGAGTAAACTACTAAATAATTAATCTGATTCTAAAGTTCCTATCCTTTTTCTATTATTGTAAAAAATGTATTTACAAATATTCATTTAATTCTGCTGATCAATTTAAAGAATTAAATTTGAACTACCTACTTTTTTTTTTTATCAATTTAGCTTGTTGCCCTTGCAAAACTCGCCCTTGATAGATCAGCGAAAAGTTCTCTATTCAGCGAAAATTTTCGCGGCTCTAAAAAAACCGGGTCAGCTTCGTTATTTCTTATAAATGACAATCAACAAAAAATCGGACATCAGCTTCTTGTCTTTCACTTCATGTCCCACAGCGTAATTTCATTCCAGGAAAACATTTGTTAAAGACTAGTAAATAAATTTCTTTGATAAATTTTCTGTGAATATAAATCCACATATAAGCATATCTAAACTGAACTGTTGTTAGTAAGAAATCGATTGTCTTTAGGAATGTCTAGTCCTCATTTGCTAAAGGTTAAACGGTAATATTTTCCAGAGCCATTCTATATGTATAAAAAAAATCCTATCCCAAAAGTATAAATCATTCCGGTTCCTAAAAGCTAATCAGATTAATGAGTAATTTACTTCTAGGATGAATTTTTAATCGAAATCTAGGTCTCTGCTAAATAGGGCAATTTGAAAGGTGGCCGATGGTCCTCGGGTAAAGGACGATTGGGAGCCGAAATCCTTCGTGTGAGATCGAGACAACGGGAATTGATCGAACGTTCAGGATCGATATTTTTTTAGACAGTTAGTCAACTGAGTTGTTAATTGAAGATTGGCAGAAAGTTGAGAAAAGAAAATTTCATTAATAAATACACCCCCGACCTTTCGAATTTAGAAATGACAGATTGTTCCGAGCGCGTTTAACTTGGGAGGAAGTGGAAATGGTCCTGAGAGATGGTGTCACCCGGAGAATGCTTCACTTACTTTTCTTGGAGGCGGTTGCATGCTGCAGGAGCTGCTTCGCAGCCTCACGAGTCGAGCCGGTGCCTGCTTTTTATTTAGAAAATACGCTTACTACCAGCGAACCTGTAAGCTACTGTTATCTTGCCCTCGACTTCGTGTATTTATTGATCGTTGCGGCGCCTGCGTTTCTCCAGGCTTGTTCAAAAATACAATCGGGGGTAGGGTGTCGCTAGATCTCTCCGCTCCGACCACCCCTATCTCTGTCGATACTGTCGACTGGTTGTGCGAGTGTAACACGAATATCACAGGAGAAATTCAATTGACTCGATCGAACGACGAAACAAACAACTTTTATCGACTGTTATGGTCCCAATTTCACATCTCCAAAAAGTTGGCACCGCCATCTTTCATTTTCTCAAAAATCATTTTCTGCTCAATTATTGTCCCACAATCGACTTTTATATATTTCCATTATCTCGTATTTTCTCGTATTTGTCACGCAAATATTACTTTAATTGAAATAGTACATTGTGTTACAAATGCGGGAAGTTAAACATTCCACACATGTCACACGCGATAATCGATATTTTCATGCATGTGTTGCAAAAATAATCTTATGCAATTGTTTCCAAAGTTTAAAGGGTTTTTGACTTTTCGCCTTCTCAAAAATACCCATTCTGATTTTTTGGCTCCATTCCTTCATGCCAAGAACTACCTCCTTTTTGCCACACAGATATGATTGTGCTGAAAAATAATGTTTTTAAAAATACAATCTGTTTTGCAAAAACAGATGAGTCTTTGGTTTTTGAGGTCCCGGAAAAAATAAAATTCAGTAGGTAAGGTAAGAATCGGATAAGTAATACGTGTCCCTTATCTGTTTGGCAAAAAGGGCGTAGTTTAGATCCTTTTAACTTTGCAAAAACTTGAAATAGATTATTATTTTTCAACAAAATTATATTTGTGTGACAAAAAGGGGGTAGTTCTTAGCATGAAGGAAGGAGCCAAAAAATCAGTGTTGGTATTTTTGAGGAGGCAAAAAGTCAGAAAGCCTTTAGATTTTACGATATTCGTAGTACCCGAGTAAAACTGAATAAAAAAGTGTTGTTGATTTTTAAGAATATTAAACTTTTTTGTAAGGGTCGATTTTTGATGAGTAGGGATTGTTTTTTGATAACTTACGTTTAGGGTATTCAAGAGCCCAAAAAAAGCTCGGAATTACTGTGTGCACCAATTTTTTTAAAATTACATTTCTGTAATTGGGGTTAATTTTAAAACTTAAGGGTTGTTTTTGGAGTGTTTATTTTTACGTAATTTAGGAGCCCAAAAAGCCCAAAAATTTTGAAAATTGAACTCCTGTAATTCGGGTTGATTTTGAAACTTAAGGAATGCAAGAGTCCAAAAAAAGCACAATTTCTGCTCTGTTGTGATGCAAAATTTTGAAAAATCAAAATTAGAGCTACAATTTGTAGTTATTTAAAATTAAATAATTTTAGGTTTTGGAAACTTTGGAAAATTTTTTGTTGTATAACAGACTTTGTCTGAGATTTTAAGAGATTTCATAGAATTTCAAAGGATTTCAAGAGATTTATAGTGATTTTAAGGAAAATTCCAAGGATTAAAAGGACTAAAGGATTCTAAAAAGAGTGGAAAATAGTTGTCGAAAGGTTTTTTCAGATATTTTATAAATAAAAATTATAAAAGAATTGTAACAGATTTATAGTGGTTTTAAGGAATTTCAAGGGCTGAAAAACATCTTAGAAAGAGTTGAAAATTGTTATCAAAAGGTTTTTTCAGCAATTTCACAAGATTTCAAAGCACTTTAACTGTTTTTAACGTATTTGAAGGAATTTAATGAGATTTCAAGAATGAAATAGAAAATTTAATAGTTGCATTAATTTAAACTAGTAAATAAAAATAAAATAGTCTTAGGAACTTTTTTTTTACATTATTCATTCAGTAAATGTAAAAAAAATAAAATAAAAAAAATTCGTCAGACTAGACGTCTGAAACTTCAACCCAATCACAATTGATAAAATAAAATTTTTGAGCTAGAACCACCATTTTGTTTTTTCGAAATAAAAAAATTGTGCTGAGTTCACTGAAGGAAGCAGAAAATTGTGTTGCAAACCAAAAATTCATAACATCAACCATTTTCGAAATGGTTTTTGGGAACTTAAAAATACTTATTTCCTGCAAATTCTCAAAAATAAAAATTTTGAAATGATAACTTTGTCTCGAGTAGTGTTGGGCGAGAGTAACAAGATTGTCTCATGACAAATTTTTCTATCTCATATTTTCAAAAATACCCGACTTTTTTGGGACCTGAAAATACTAATGTTCTGCAAATTGTCAAAAATCAAAATTTTGAAATGCAAATTTTGTGCAAAACTTAAACTTTATTAAACTTTATTTATTAGTTTTTTTTCTCAAAATTTTGATTTCCATACTTTTATTTTTTCAATTTGCAGTAAATAAGCACTTTCCAGTTGCAAAAAAGTAGGGTATTTTTGAAAATATGAGAGGTAGGAAAATTGTCGTAAAACAATCTTGTTGTGCTCGCAGAGTACAACTCAGCATCAAATTTTCTCGAAATGAACTCTGGAAGTGATTTAGAGGTCATGTGAAGATCAAATTCCCTTTTTAATCATGGGGCTGGTATTGTGGCTAGGAACGGATCTCCAAACTACATGCCCTAATGTTTTTTGATTCAATCAATATGAATATTCATACTAATCATATCAATATTATTTGTGATTTTTTTTATACTTAATTGTTGCATCCATGACATAAAACAAACTGTTTTTGGCATTTTGAAGATGATAAGGTTGAAAATTTCTATCGAGGAAAATGTAGTACATTAGACTCATAAGAGAGGGCGTTAGGTCCCCACAGCAGGTTTCTTCAGGTTAGGTGCATTTGTTTCGTGAAAACACAGCGAAGTGTACGATTTTTCTTACTAAAACACGACGGAGCGTGCGATATTTCTTCTAAAACACGGAGCAGCGTGCGATCTTTGTAGAACGCACGCTATTCGCACGGCATGCGCAATATGCCACAATGCGCAAGGAAAACAGATGTGAAATATGGCATATTCCGTAGGGTTACCATTCGTCCTGGTTTTTCGGGACATGTCCTGTTTTTTTGAGATTTGTCCTGGTGTCCTGGTTTTTTACGAAACCAAGATTTTTGAGAACAAATATTTTATATTTTTATACAATATCTGCTGTATCTCTCGCGAAGTACTACCCTAATATTCCGTGCATGCGGGATGAAATAATTTTTTTTTTTTGCAAAGTAAGGGGTTTGATCTTCATTTGACCTTGATCCCGACATGATGGCATCACGCAGACACTAGCATCGTGATCAGTGACCCAAAAATACATAAAGAATGAGTAAGCTCAGAAAAGGTCCACCTCGATTTCCTTTTGTAGCCCTGTGTAATCGTGGCTCTAATTTTGATTTTTCAAAAAAATCATCATAATAATCATAATTCAGCACAAAATTATTTTTGAGTAAGTCAAAGATGGCGATTCCAACTTCTTGAACATCAGTTTCAAGTCTTAATTTAAAAAAATTTTTTTTTATTTAATAAATACATGAAACTCAAAATTATTATTTGATCTTGTATAAGTTGAAAAACTTAAAAACGAAAAAAAAAGTACTAGTAGAATCAAAAATTATTTAAAGGATATTCTACTTCTAGTACACAAACTAATGATATATCACTTGTTCATATTAAACTTTATTTAAAGATACAAAATTATCAACTGCGTCAAAAAATGTACAGAACAATAAGAGTCTTGTGTTTCGTACGTTGACAAGTAAGCAAAAATTACTCGAATAGTACTTTCATCAAATTTAAAGATCAAAGCACACTCAAATCACGATCCCCGTTTCTCTCCTCGAAGTCGGAGTAGGACGCCGTTAATACTTTTGATAAATCTCGTGAAGTAGACAGCCGCTTGAGAGTATGCAATTCGAAACGAGAGACTTAACTTTTATGATACTTCGTCGGGTGGTGCCGCGCCAGCCTCAGAATCAGCAGGTAATCCCACCGCGCCATCAGCATCAACATCGTGTCCCATCGGGGGTGAAGCTTCTGGCTGGGGAACTGGTTCTGCAGCGTGCAAGAGAGCAATTGCATTTATCGGATTTCCAGCCGCGTCTAACACTGGATCCGCAGTCGCCTCTGCCAAATTTGTAACAGATTTTGACTTAACGCACTGAAAATCAACATGACGACTCTTGGCCTCTTCTTTCTCCCAAGACATGTGGATGAAAGGTCTCTGGACGTAATTATAAATCACTTCCTCGCGACCTCCAGCTCTTTTCTTCACTTTTTCCTTGTAGGTTGGGTAGCCTTCAATTCCTAGGCGAATTTTCTTCAGGCCTCGTTCTTTCATCACCTGCTTAGCTACGTCTCGATTTTCTATGTATTTGAAAAATCTGTACATCGCCGTACTATTCACAGCTGCAAATAAAGATCGTTTAAAAATTATTATCATTTTTCCTTCCTCACAGAGAAAGCATTGTAATCTTATCTTAAAAAAGAGATGTTACCAATACATATATCGAAAACACATTGTGTTCGAAAACCTGATAAGTTCCTTTGGGAATTGCGCAAATTTGTGTGAATTTATCGAATTTGGAAACTATCTTCAGACTATTTTCGTTGTCAAAACGATTACTAATAAAAAGGTTATATAAAGATAGAAAATAATTTAAAGTAATAAAAATAATTATTTTGATGTGAAAAATAAATGATTAGTGAAGCAAAAAAATATTTCAAGATATACATATAAGGTTAGTGAATATTATTCGCGAAATTAAGGGAGTATGGTGGATAAGACTATTAAAAATGAGAATTACTTGTAATTTTGACAGAACGCGTATTATAGCTTCCTTGAGCAATGGTTCAAATTTCGTGACACTTCACAACCTCAAACCCGAGAAATTAATTACCTATTGAAATTAATACGTGATCTTATGGGAAAAAGGATTTCTTATTTTCTTATACGTATCTAAGAATTTAAAAATAATTTTCTCATTTTTAAATATCTTTATAAAACTGCATTTTCTCATAAGATCACATGTTAATTTCAATAATTAATTTCTCGGGTATAATGTTCTGAAGGGTCACGAAATTTGAACCGTAGCTCAAGTAAGCTATAATACGGCGTTCTGTCAAAATTACAAGTAATTCTCATTTTTAATAGTCCTATCCGCCAAACCCCCTTAAAAAGATTACTTGTAGTAAACTTTTCATGTGTTTTTTTATATCAGTTTTTAATGTATTAATACTCGTATTTTTAATGTATTATTTATTATAAACATCACACCGCGCTTCGCGTGCCTATATAATTGCTTCATGTTACGCACTTGTGATGATCCCACGTGACCATCTCTCAACCAATCAGATCACGAATAAATTGCGGACACTCGACAGGTCATCTATTTTTTAAGAAAGGATATGTTTATGTATTCGTATATTTACAGATCAGTTACCATCAAAATTATGAGATTTTATGGGATTATAAAGTAATTTCAAGGGATGTGACTATATATTTTAAGTAATTTGAGAAACTTTTAAGAGATTTTTAGGAATTTTTTTTTAAAGATATTTTAATAGATTTAATGAGATTTCATGGAACGTTGAATAATGTTAAGGAATTTAAAAGGGTTTTTCGAATTTTATTTTGATTTTAAAAATATTCATTGATTTCAAAGTATTTCGAGGAATCTTATGAAAATTTCAAAGGATTTTACAAAATTACCTGAAATTTTAAGTAATTTTAAGGCTTAGAACGACAGTTTGTGGAATTTAATGGAATTTTATGGAACGTCAAGAAATATCAAGTAGTAGTAAATTATTTTAATAATATTAAGTAATTTTAAAGAGTGGTAAAGAATACGAATGAAGGAATTTATTAAATTATTTTAAGGACTTTCAAGGGATTTTACGATATTTTATTGGATATTTTTTTCGGTGATTTAATATTTTATGGATTTAACAGATTTCAAGGGGTTTCTGAGATTTCATTGGATTTCTAGGAATCTGAGAAGATTTCATGTGATTTTAAGTAACTTTGTGGCATTTGATGATATTTTTTGTAGATTATAAGTAATTTAAAGGGATTTTACTGGTATTTCATAGTATTTTGAGTAATTTTAAGTAATTTTAAGTAATTTTAAGGGATATAACGATAGATTGTGAAATTTTAAAGAATATCATGTAATGTTGTTTTAATTCTTATAATTAATTGTATATAAAAAAGTAATCATTATATTCTAAGAACAGTATGTGTGTGGTGAAGTGATGCAATTGTTTATATGATAGTCGAGCGCCTAAAGTCTTTGTCACAAAGGATGCTGGTGAAAATGAGTTAATCATAAGTTTAGTCTTGATCAGTATTTGATAGAAGAAAGACGTACCTTCCGAAGTGTTCTTTGAATAAAGAGAGCACAAATTCTATTAGAGTAAATCTCTTGTTTTATTTTCATCACCTATTTCCAATAAGTAATTTTCGGAATTTAATGGACTTTAACCAGATTTTAAAGGATGTTAAAGGGATTTTAAGATATTTTACAGGATATTATACATATATTACTTGTATGATATTTTACGATATTTTTTATGTGATAATAAGTTATTTTTTAAGGACTTTCAAGGGGTTTTACAAAATTCTATTGTATTGTCAGGAATTGTAATGGATTTCATGACATTTCAGGGATTTTAAATAATTTTAAGGGATCTTACTAGATTTTATATAGGATATTAAATATTAAGTAATTTTAATAAGAATTTTGAAGTATATTAAAGGGATTTTAAAGAATCTTACGAAACTTATTGAGATTTCTGAAAGTAGACAAGGAATTACAAGTTTCTATATTTCAAAAAGTATAAATTTCTTAATTATTTTGTATACTAGGAAAAGGTGTTCAAAAACGAGATAGTAAATTAATTATCGTAATTGCTAGTTTTAATAAAAAAAAGAAAGAATTATTGTCCAAACTTCCAGAAAGTAACATGCTCATTGAATGAGTAAAAAATGATACTACTTCGTAGGTAATTTTCAACATATAAATTTAATAAGTCAGGATTGTTTAGAAAAAGGATTTAAGACGACTCACTTTGTGAATATTCTTCGCCCATTTGTGGAGGGTATTCCTCGTCCCAATCTACAACGTCGTCTTCGAGTAAAACTACTATATGACATTCTCGGTCTCCTCTGCGAGCACTGTTCACCATCAAGGGTAGAATTAGATCTTCGAGAAAGACTTCAAATTGACATCGAGCTCCTTCATTGGATAACTCGTGCAGTAGTCCTCCTGTAACAATTGAAATCTTAAGCCCACGACCTTATACAGTCCACTCCCGTATATTGAACATTATAGCTTGGATCGAAAAACTCAAAAATTGAACACTTCTTAAACCACACACCACTTGTGCATGACAAGAGAATATTGCAGTAACGTATACTCGAAATTTATGTATTTTGACATTCAATTGAGAACATAACATGAAGTAGGTACAGCGGCATTGATAACTGGTGCGCGCGCTTCCAAAACAAAAAGATATAAAGATAATATTAAATTGAAAGTATTAATTTTATAAGTTTGCACTTACTCAAATTTTGGCATTTGACAGTGCTCGCGTCAAAGGGAACGAGAAGATAATCGCAGGCTTCTCGTAACTCTTGAACAGTTACAGTTGGTGGACATCGAATAACTCCACCTTTATAATACTCGAGGATAGCTCTAAAAACCATTGCTGATATGCCATCTGCAACTTCATATTCGCCACGCTCATTAGGCTGTGCAAATTCAATCCCAGAACTAAACATCCGACCCAGCATGGTGTTTGGATGGGCTGTGAATAATGCTGGATCAATGATAAATCTAAATATAAAAAATAAAAGTGTTAATAATTTCGAAACATTTTCTTATACAAACAAAATTCTTACAAGTTTTTAAGCTCATTTTCAAATATTTAGTTTGATACGAGTCAAACCAGGTTAACTGTACCCAACATTTTCCATGAAAACCTAAATTATTAAATGAATTATATATTCGTGAAGTACTCGACCATACAAAGAAACAATTTGAAGGATTTTTTAATATTCCTTTTTTTTTGTTTGTTTTTTTTTTACATAAACATTTAGACACTATTTTCTTGCCAAAATCATAATTCAAATTCTGTTACTGATAATCGAGTAAAATTTTTATAGATTATAGATAAATATCATCCACCCTTTCATATAAACTAGACAGATAAGCGATAATTGTTAAAAAAAAGGGGCATTTTTAATAACAATTTTATAAACAATTGGAAATTTTTATGTGTTCTCGATATGCGACTGAGCTAAAATTTTATACACATGTAGAATGAATCTTCAGCTTTGAGTTTCTAGCGCCGTACATCGGCGGGCGAGCCTGGTGCTGGAGCCAGACACGGCGCTTGGATCGGGATTCAGTGTGATGTGTTTGTTTCGAAATTAGGAAGATGAAAAACTCTCTTAATTTGATAAAAATGTAATTATTATATTGCAAAGTAATATAAAATGTTATAAGGTATCCCTACTTTTTCTTTCTAACAATGACTTGATCGAAATATCTTGAATCTTTAGAAAAGAATTTACACTGAATTGTTGTTTTATTCTTTTGCCGTAAAGTGGTGATATTGACAGGTATTTTTGACTGTAATTGCTTGGCTTAAGTGAGTTTCCAATTTTTTTTCCTGAACATTGTGTTCAGCATGGGAACAAACGTTAAAATCAATGTTTTTGAAAAACACTTTAGCCCAGTTGAAAAAACTGATAAGAGAATTTAAGTAGTTCCCAACAACGAGTTGTAAACTTGCTTTATAAGCATTTCTTTTAACAGCACTCCCAAAAAGCAATTCCACTCTGCTTTAAACCAAAATCTTCTTCATGATTTAGAAGATTCACAAAGTTGAATTTTGTGTTTGTACTGTATTTTTTTCAGTGTAAATTCTTTCCTAAAGATCCACGATATTTCAATCAAATTATTGTTAGAAAGAAAAAGTAGGGATACTTTATAACATTTTATATTACTTTGGAACATAACAATTACATTTTTATCAAATTATGACTGTTTGTTAACTTTCTACTTTCGAAATAAACACATCACACTGAATCCCGATCCAAGCGCTGTGTCTGGCTCCAGTGCCGAGCTCGCCCGCCGATGTACGGCGCGAGGAAAAAAATTCGTTTTCCACAATCCTAAGATCAAATACAATTTTTTTCCTTCAGAAACTCAAATCTGAAGATTCATTCTACATGTGTATAAAATTTTAGCTTAGTCGCATATCGAGAACACATAAAAATTTCCAATTGTTTATAAAATTGTTATTAAAAATGCCTCTTTTTTTAAACAATTATCGCTTATCTGTCTAGTTTATATGAAAGGGTGGATGATATTTATCTATAATCTATAAAAATTTTATTCGATTATCATTAACAGAATTTGAATTATGATTTTGGCAAGAAAATAGGGTCTAAATGTTTATGTAAAAAAAAACAAACAAAAAAAAAAGGAATATTAAAAAATCCTTCAAATAGTTTCTTTGTATGGTCGAGTACTTCAAGAATATATAATTCATTTCATAATTTAGGTTTTCATGGAAAATGTTAGGTACAGTTAACCTGGTTTGACTCATATTTAAAATATTTCTCATTTTTAATGTTTCAGTCCTCAGAATTCAATTACATACATACTTAAGGGTGTTGGATGCAAATTTTTCTATCTTAAAAAAGAGATTTTACCAATATATCCAACACATTCTTGTCGAAAACCTGAATGGTTTAGAAACTGTGCGAATTGTGTATGGTATCGAATTTGAAAACAATCTTCAGACTATTTTCGTTTTCAAAAATATTATTATAACTAAGACAGAGAATACCCATTTTATAAAATTTATTAAAACTTTAGAAATAGTAAAGAATTTCACGGTAATTCAAGGAATTTTATGAAATTTATTGATTTTCAGAAATTTTAAGCGATTTTACCAGTTATCGGGGTTTTATACTAAAGTGTTAAGGATTATCAGAATCCGTGGAATGTGCAGAAGTAATTTTAGCACCAATCAATCACAATCAGCCGATATATTTAGTTTTTCAATACAATAGTGATACAAATAGAGTAAAAACAGAAAAAGGTTAGATTGGAAGCTAAGTCAAGAAGTGGAACTAGTCCAATATGTGCTGACATCTACATTTTAAAAAGAGCGCGAATTGCTATTTCCTAACACTCTCCCTCAATTTGGGCTCTGTGAATTTTTGATAAGAACAAGACCGAGTCCTCTTGTACAGAAAAGGTACTTGGGGCCTGGTAATAGCTTTGTGAGAACAGCTGCGATCATCTTCTTTGTTGGCATGTGTGTTAACTTGATTGATCGACTATTCAACACCTCACGGATAAAATGGTGTTTGATGTCGATATATTTAGACCTTGAATGAAAGACTGAGTTTGTAGCCAGTGTTCCAGCATCTTGGTTGTCGTTGAAAATCTCTGCATTGGTGAGTTCTAGAAATCCCAATTCCTTCAGAAATCTGATGAGATGAATGGCTTCCTTGGCTGCGTCTGTAAGGCCCATATATTCAGTCTCAGTAGACGACAAAGCAACTGTTCGCTGCTTTCGAGACTCCCAGAAGATAGCAGCTTCCGAAAAGATGAAAGCTGAACCAGTATAGGGTCTCCTGTCAATCGTACAATTCGCCCAGTCAGCGTCGACATAAGCCTTGAGGTTTTCGTCATTTTTCCTGTTGACAAGTTTAAGGTCGCTGGTGCCCTTCAAGTATCTTAAGACTCGTTTAGCCCGCAATTCAGTGAGTCCTTTTATAAAAGCCGTTAAATTGGCTTAACGCACTAATGGCGTGAGTAATGTCGGGGCGAGTCCCGATGGCGAGGTACATAAGGGCTCCAATGAGTTCCCTGAATGGATACGTCGTGTTGTTGTCCTGGACCTTCTCAGCATCGACCGATAGTTTGCTCCCCAAAACGAGTGGACTGCTAATGGGTTTGCTTTCCAACATTCCGAATTTTTGAAGAATGTCTCGGATGTAACCCGACTGTGAAAGGCATAATGTCTCTCTACGTTGTTGAATCTCGATTCCCAAACAATATTTGGCTACTCCAAGATCCTTAATGGTGAGAGCTTGAGACAACTTGGATTTGATTTCTCTCTCCCTCGATTTATTATCTGAGATAATAAGAATATCGTCGACGTAAACTAATAAAAAGGTGTGTTCGTTTTTGTCGTCATACACACATGGATCAGCGTTCGTTGCGGTGAGTCTAATGTCATTGAGAACTTTATCAAGTTCAACGTGCCATTGGCGGCCCGCTTGGCGTAAACCCTTTTCAATTTACAGACCTTGCTGGTTTCTCCTTGAAGATCCTCCAGCATTGTTTCCGCCTTCTTCAAAAGTTGGACGTCCTTTTCTTCTCGAACGATCCTCTCTAGCATTTCCTTCAAAAGTAAAGGTTTTTGCATGTAAATTTCGGTGTCGATTTTTCCGTTAAGATAGGCAGTTGTGACATCAAGCTGCGATACGTCTAAATCAAACTTCGCAGCTAGTCCCATCAAAAGCCTGAGGGAACTGAGTCGCGCAACTGGTGCGATATTGTCGTGGAAGTCTATACAGGGGCGTTGTGTAAACTCTTGTGCGACTACCCTTGCTTTTCTTCGTTCCAGGTTTCCGTCCGCTGTCTACTTGTTTCGTAAAACAGTTCTGGATCCAATGATTTTTCCTTGAGTAGGTTTATCAACGATTTTCCAAGTGTCGTTTGCGATAAGAGACTTTATCTCGGAATAGATGGCATCCTTCCATCGAATGCCATCTGAACCATCAATGGCTTCAGAAAATGGAATCTCCGATGCATTCATTGTGTTAGGGGAGGCGGGAAAGCGGTAGGTTTTCCACTTATAGGGGCTAAAAAAAAAGAACTGAACGTTTTACAGGAGGTTGTCGAAAGAACTCAACTCAAATTAAAGTTAAAAATAAAAGACTCTTTAATTCGGTAATAATATGGTAAATAACACTAGTCCGATTAATAATTAATTACACGCGTTAAACTAAATAATCGCCCGGTTCTCACATTTCTATGGATTACTTTCGCTCGATTCCTTATACGCTCGTTATCGTTCAGATCACTATCGGCATCTAATCCCAGATTAATCCTCAAATTCACACATACGCACTTGTGGTAAACTCTAAAATGAAATAATACTTTCGCGCGCGTTAATTTTAAATATAATTTTCAGAACTATAACACTCGGCCATCCTTAAGATAAACTCGTCCTCGAGTATATTAACGTAGTTTCTTTCAGAAGTTAGATTCGTAACTCATGAACTAGATCCTTACATTCTAAACGCTCGCTTAAAAAAAAAAAAATAAATAACTCTCATTCGCACTCAGGATAACGTTGGGGGGGGGGGGCGTCTAATTCGCTTTTGACGTCCTACATCTTCTTCGCTTTCGGATGATTCATTAGAGACTTTCTTATCGGTCCCTAATACAAATTTATCTTTTTGAATCTCGTCTTTCGTTTTCGCAGGTGATTTTTCGTCTTCTTCCGTTTCACTATCATCTTCTCCATTTCCATTTTCATTCATTGGTGCTCGCCAAATTTTTAACTGACTCGTGTGAGCTGTAGAAGCGTATCTTCGACCTAGTTTATCTACCCGTAAGGCTACTACACCATATGTGTCCCCTGGATAAGTTGCGGTGACTATCAATGGACCCCTAAATTTATTCTGAAGTTTTTGACTTTCTCCGGTTTGCTCTGGAGCACTCTTCATAAAAACAATGTCTCCTACTTCATATTTAATTTCTATGGTCCTATTTTTGTCGTACCTTGCTTTATATCTTTCCTGTTCTTTGCGTATCTTATATCGTGCTTCCTCTTGAAGTTCATAAGGGTTTGAATAACGTGTCTCATCATCTATAGTTAGCTGGCGTATATCCCCTTCGTCGTGTCGATTGATGAATTCAAATAGTAATTCAAACGTACTTTTACCAGTTGATTTATTCGGTGATTCGTTGAGGTTTTACTGAATTTCTTTCAGTTTCTTATCCCAGTCTTTTCCTTTTTCGTGTTCAACAGTGGCTTGAATTACAGGTATTAAAGTTCTATTGACACGTTCAACTAATCCATTAGCCTGTGGATGTCTCGGCGAGTTAAGCGTATGCTTGATTCCATGCTTAGAACAAAATTCTTGAAATTGAGCTGACGTGAAACAGGTTCCTCTGTCTGAAATTATTCTACCTGGTGCACCAAAATCCAAAATCATGTCCTCTAAAGATTTTATTACGTTGCTAGCTTTCGTGTCTCTGACCGCTTTTAAGATCACAAATTTCGTAAGGTTATCAGTAATAACCAGTACATAAGAATTCCTCGCAGCAGTGGAAATAAAAAGTCCTTCGTGGTCAATGTGAACTATTGCAAAGGGTCGTTCTCCTGGTTTTATCGGATGCAATTCTCCAGCTTGTCGACCTGTCTTGACCTTCGTAAGTAAGCATTGCACACAACTACGAATGTGCTGTCGAATGTATCGGTTCATTCCTGGAAAATAATAATACTCCCTCATTTTTGCTAACGTTCTCTCGACTCCCGTGTGACTTTGTAGGTCATGATAACGCCATACTTTTTCGCATAGAATCTGGCACAACATACAATAATTTCCCGTTAATACTTTTCTACAAAATATTATTCCTGCAAACAAAATCCTTAACATCCGTTTTCTCATGTTTTGTCCGTTCGCTAACAGATTTCCCTAAAATATCCTTTTTCGCTCGCAGTTTATCATCTGAATACTGACACATTAGTATTTCATCTTCGGCGTTTATCAGACTAAACATTTCGGCCGTTCTTTCGCTTACTTCTTTTACTTCCATACTTACTGGCGCACAACTCAACGCATCTACATGTGGCATTTTCAGTCCCGGTCGATGAGTAATTTCATAATTATACTCAGAAAGTAGATTGCTCCATCGAAAAATTTGGTGATTTTTAGTTTTCTGTGTATTCAGGTACAACAGTGCTCTACAATCCGTTACAATCTTAAAATGTATATTTATTAACCACGGTCGCAAACGCGTTACGGCCCAAACAATAGCAAGAAGTTCCAGTTTACTAGAATGATAGCTTTTCTCTGGTTCGCTTGTTCGACGACTGATTGCGTATACTGGATGAAACTTCATGTCATCAGCACGCTGAAGTAACATCGCCGCCAAACCCCTAGAACTGGCATCAGTGTGGAGCTCAGTTTCTTTAATTCGCGAATACGTTTGTAAGACTGGTTTACTGCTCATTAATTTAATTAAATTTCGGAAAGCGCTTTTCTCAGATTCACCCCAACTCCCCCAGTCTAAAAAATCCTACTAGACCCAAAAATCGCTGCACAGTGTGCACATCTGTTGGTTCAGGAAATTCGAGAATCGCCTTTAGCTCACTTCGCCTGGTTCGATTCCTGAATCAAAATATCGTCCAAATAAAATAACACCTTATCATTTCGCAATGGACCTAAGACCTGATACATCAACTTATAAAAGTAGAACGGAGCATTCATTAGGCCAAAAACCATTCTTGTGAACTCGCCTGTTTCATCGGGCGTTATGAAAGCAGTTTTCTCTTGCGCGTTATCAGTTAAAGGGACTTGCATGTATCCCTGTGCCAAGTCCAACGAAATAAACATCTTGCTATCGCCCACCATAGACAAGTGGTCTTCCAAGTTTGGCAATGGGAAATGCATGCGTACCGTTTGCTTATTCAATTTTCTATAATCCACTACGAGACGTGGCTTACCATTCTTTCTACACACTAATAATACAGGGCTCGCATACGGTGAATCTGTATCCTTGACTAAGCCTAACTCTCTATACTCGCTTATGATATCTTTCATAACTAACCGTTCGTCCTCACTTGCTCTATGAGGTTTGCTCCAAATCGGTGAGCTACCTCTTTTTCTTTGATGTCCATTTACACCACATACGTACAACCTAACTCACTCATATCTCTCGCAATGACATTTCGGTATTTATTTAATACATTGATGAAATCACTTAAGACCTCTTTTTCCGGTGAACCCTCGTAATTTATATCTTCCTCGGATATAGGTGTCATCTTCTTCTTTATGTTGCTGATAGCTGGCAAGGGAGATACCTCCTTTAAACATTGTTGATCCTTTTGTTAAGGATTCATCTTGGCTGCTAAAATTAGAATAAGGTACTTGAAGTTCCTCACCATCACTATTTATGACTTTCAATAGGTAAATCGAACGCGCAGGTATTTTAGTATTTTCTACGGTAGAAAATTTGGCACTTGAGGATACACTCGTCGGATAATCGAAAATGAATGCATCTTCTCTTTTATTAAAACACAATACTTCACCTCTCTTGTAGTAGTCCACGGTCGGTGCGTCGGTGAATGACCTCCCGATGATCATGTCCACTTCCTGATGATCATCTTGAACCAGTAAAATCTTAACATCCCGAACCGTTATATCATCCACGGTGAGATCTGCTACTAATTGGCCTAGAGATTTGACAGTATAGTGGTTTGGTTCCCAACTCTTTAGCATAATACTTGCGTTTCCAATTGGCAGACCCGTTCTCTTTGCTGAAGATTCCTTAATAGTACATTCTGAGCTTCCGGTGTCAATCTGTGCTTTAAATTCACTTTTGTTCACAAACACATTTTTAATGTATTTGTTCAGTGAACTATCATGTGAAGCATTCTCGATGCTGCTTACTTGTCGTTTCACTTCGATCTCTGTATTAGTACAGTGACGTTGTGTATGTCCTTTCGCTCCACATTTTCTGCACGAAATTCCCTTCATTGGCTCAGGACAATTTCTGGCTATATGGCGGTAGTGGTTGCAGTTATAACATTTGAGTTCTCCGTTTTCGTTTCTCAGAGGTGGTCGCTGATCTGGTCTTCGGGTGAACTTCGACGTATCCTGTTTCCATTCTTTAACCGTTGTTATTGCTGTCTTCTCTATTGTTTGCAATGAGTTCGGCTTTGTCTTTTGTTGATCATTTCGAGCTGGTGGTTTATCTTGCCCTTTTATCCTTTCTAATCGATGATTGTTTACTCGTTCCTTTGCTATAATATCATGTAAAAGTTCATCCTCTGAAATATGAAATTGCGTAAGCAAAACGTTACAAATATCTTTCGACCACAATCCTGTTAAAACCTGCTCCTTTGTTTCCTGGAAATTAAGTCTTAGACTATGACACAATTTTACCTTGGAGTAATAATATGTGGCCGTTGACTCGTTTTTCTCCCGGAATACCCAATTTCATAAGATTTTTAGTCATTTTAAGGATTATAACGATAGGTTGTGGATTTTTAGGGAATTTTTTTGAAACATCAAGGAATATCAGGTGATTTTACGAAATTTATAGTAGGGGTGACCGGGGCAAATCGTGATATTTTGAGATTGAAAATTTTTCCTGAGTACACTATTATAAATCAAAAAATATCAGCTATGACTTTTTATTGTTTGAACTCTCTAGTTTGTTAAAAAAAATGTTAGTGTCTTTTCTATCATATGGATTTTAGAGAGAACATAAAATCTCTGACCGTGTCTGGTGTCACGA
Source organism: Synergus japonicus (assembly GCA_900474275.1). Taxonomy (NCBI): domain Eukaryota; kingdom Metazoa; phylum Arthropoda; class Insecta; order Hymenoptera; family Cynipidae; genus Synergus; species Synergus japonicus. The sequence continues at coordinate 6,093 of UCOH01011866.1, read as the reverse complement.
TTACTCCAATACCGGGGTAAATCGTGACAGCGTATGGTGCAGTTCGTGACACTGTTTTCTATCAACTGAATATAATGAAGTGTACTATAAAATCAATCTAATACTGTTCATCATTAATTGTAATACACAAATCTCAAGCTCACTTCATGTGCAAAGAATAGAAACATTGCAAATGTAATGTGTCATGTTACGATTTAAATAACATCTATATAAGATTAAAGTGTATACATTTTGTGTTCTACATATGTTCATAACAATCTGGAGAACAAGTTTTATTTACCGCACGATATACCCAACTGATCTGAATTCGTGATAAAAACAAAAAAATCGAAGATCTCAAAATTTTAATTTTACGGTCACTATACGCGTATCATAGCATAGGCGCGTGTCAAACACCGTAGCATCCTAGATGGCCACTAGTGGCACTGATGCTAATTTTTTCAGATTTTTCTTGGCACATGGATTCAGGTGACGCTTATTTCAAATTTTAAGAGATTTTAAGAGATTTAATAAGATTTTATGGGAACTTTAATAATTTTAAGGGATTTTACGATAACTTATAGTATATTTAGTAATTTGAAGGAATTTTAAGGAATTCAAGGGATTTTACGAAATTTTAAGGGATTTTATAAAATTTCATGGGTTTTTGAGTAATTTTAAGGAATAGCAATTGAATTTACGCGATAATTAAAGGAATTTCACGAAAATTTCAAAGATAATAGGGGCATTTTAAAGAATTTTATGTGACTTCTGGAGACTCCTGAAATTAGATAAAAAATTACAAAATTTTATATTTTGAAGAATTAAAAATTGAAAATTATGTTTTCTACTAGCAAAAGGTGAGCAAAAACGAGATTTTAATCGCGCGCAGAACGCGCGGATTATAAGCGCTAGTAGTCTAAAAATTCGATTTCTTCATTTTACTTAACAAATACTGAAATTAGAATTTTTCCCCATTGTAAAGTTAATCAATTTTTAATTAGAATTATGCGCACAGAGTGAGAAAATATCTAATTCAAATATTTTTTAAGTAAAATGGAAATTTTTCAATTTTTAAGTTAGATTTTGAATTCTTCTTATTTTATGCAAAAAGTATCAAAATTAAATATTTTTTCGCTCTTTAAGCAGTCTGATATTTGAGAAAAAATTAGTGCTACGCGGAAAAAAAATCCAACTTTTATAGTATGCCAAGCTCTTATTATTATAGCATGGAACTTAACTTACGAAATTAGTATGAATTTCTACCAACATTGGTATAGAGTTAAACCTTTTTAGCATGAAATGTCTCATATTATAAAAGAATAAAACGCATGCCGTTATTGCTATAGTCACATGTTTTTAGAGCAGTTGTGCCTTACGAGAATAGTATGAATTTCGCCTTGATACGGTTGTAAGAAACTCATGCTTTTTGGGTATGTACTCTTACAAAAGAGATATTAGGCCACACCTACTGGCGCTTGCTGTGAAGCAAACATATGTTTTTTTAGCCTTCGAAACCCATCTAATCCCTTAAGTTATGACGTGTAACTCCTCTACCATTCCTCTAATTTTAAGTATTAAATTATTTGTATTTTGGACACGAAGGTTAAGAAACTAAAAATTGATAAAATCAACAAATTTTTTTTAAAGATGTCTCATTTGTATTACTGTATTCGTTTTTATGTTTTTACTCTGTGTAAAAAAAATTGAAAAGCCCGCCAGCGCGGGCATTTCCATTGTTTCAATGTTTGCTTTGCTTCACAGCATCTCTTTTTTTGTAAGAGTACTCATATCCAAAAAGCATGAGTTTCTTACAACCGTAGCAAGGCGAAATTCATACTATTCTCGTAAGGCACAACAGCTCTAAAAGCATGAAACATTGTACTTTTTAAGCATGAAGGGATCCTTGCTTAAAATGTTAGAATTTTGTACTAAGACAGCAAAGAATGAAGCCTACTCTAATAGTATGAGTAGTAGTACTCTTACTCTCTCGTTGAGTAAAATGAAGAATGGTATTATGAGTTTAACACTAGGATCCAACGCCCTCAAGTTGTTTAAATCAATTATTTTTCAATAACTTGCCGTGTATTATCGACAATAAGAGTAATTCTTTCGTCGGTAAGTTGCTGATGGCTCATGCCGATTGTGGATCCTGCTAATGAACAGCTCTCTCTATTCTGACTCTGCAGGTTTTTCCCAAGTCCAACGCCCGTACGGAGCCTAAAAAATACTCAATCTTGAGCACAATCTCAAAAAATGATTTCAAATTGTAAACTTAATTTTCTATATTAATTTTTTCGTAATTTTATTTTGACTACACAAGAAAAGGAATGTAAAGAAAAATGAGCCCTATTTTATCTTATTAAATGTCTTAAAATATAAAAGCCTAGATTATTGTTAAAGAGCTTCACAAAATTAACGAGCTTTGCAAAAAAATTGATGAAGTGGTTGCCAGTGAAGAGATATTCAAACTTTGTATATTACCTTTATTAAACCGGGTTTTCTCATGAAAGGATTCACTCTCTCTTCCAGGTTTTATTATAGGAAAGAACTAATAAAAAGTGCCACAGGAAAAGAACGAGGCATATAAGCTGCTCGAATATTTATTTACTTACTACTTCATATTATCGATTTCTTTATTATTGAAGTTCAAAGAAACCATAAATGTGTAGCAAGGTTCATTGGACTATTACCTAGGTTTCTTGTGCAACAAATCCTAAGAAACATGCACTCCTATTTGTTTCTTTAAGGGCATGCTCTGCCCCGTGGTTTGTGAAATTTTTTTTTCGAAGTCACCACGGCCAAACGAAATGATATATCGCTTTCAAACTTTGGGATATGGGAAATGAGCCACTAAATTGCGTTTTAAAATTTAATTTGAGTAGAAATTTTGAAAAAAAGTTAAGTCGGTAAGGTAGGGATAGGATTTTTTTTCAAAATTACTACTCCAATTAAATTTTAAAACGCAATTTAGTGTCTCATTTCTCATACCCCAAAGTTTGAAAGCGATATATCATTTCGTTTGGCCGTGGTGACTTCGAAAAAAAATTTTTCACAAACCACGGGACAGAGCATGCCCTTAAAGATAAAAATTCGATAAGACAATATGAGTTAAGATAATAATTAGCTGTCTTTCATTAAAAATGTTAAAATGATTTTGTTTTTTTTTTTTTTAATTTATGGACGTAAATCAGTCAGTCGTGTGTCTTTGTTATGAAAGGAATGACGTTTTACCTGTTTTGTTGAACTAAATTTGTGCTTTGTCTGCTTGTATCGAAGGAATGACAGTGTTGTTCGATGCTCCCATCCCTCTGAACCAGACAAGATTTTGGTTTGGATGAACCACCACAACTACATGCAAAACAACCACATTTCCTTACTAACTTGCCAGCTAGAATCAAGCATTATGGGATATCTACGTATCCTAGAATGTTCGATGGTTCATTAAACTCTTTGGAAATTTATTTCAAATCTGACAAACAAATTCTAAACCTCTTGTATAATCTAATTTAACTTCCAAAGAGTCAAAAAATGAGAGTAAGAGTAATAAACTCAATGGATTTTAATTTATTTTATTAATAGATTAAATAATAGTATCACAGAATATGAGACACTCTTGAAAATTATAATAAAACCGTTGATAACTTAGGACTACATGAATATTCAGGTGAATTATGTAAAAATTAACAAAATTTTTCTTAAAAATATTGTATCTTGCGAACCAATGATGAGGTGTATGAATATGCCCCAAATTCTATTTTCCCTAAAATTTATTTTACCGAAAATCAGTTGATCGAATAGCAATTTGCTATAATTTTTATACTTTCGAATTATCGTTTCACATAATTTTGACAATTCCGAATTATTATTTAGCATAATTTTTATTTCTCCAAATAATCATTTGTCCTAATTTTTACTTTTCCGAATAACCATTCGACATAATTTTCATTTTCCCGAACTGCCATTTGTCATAACTCCCAAGTAACAGAAATTTCATTCTTCCGAAAATGGCGTTCGACAATTTGATTGGCTAATTTGAATTTCGCAGTATTATTCAGCCAATCAAATCGCCGGACGCCATTTTCGGAAGAATGAAATTTCTCTTACTTGGGATTTCGGTCAGATGGGAATTTTGACAGATGCACTGTAAAAAATTATAAAAATTTCACAGTTTTCATTGGTAAAATTACACAGAAAACTTTCTGTAATATTACCACTTGGAGTGTATGGATAATACCATTTTAAGGTTAGGATTGCAAATGAATTTGTAACTTTACCACTCCTAACCACTGATCTATATAATAACTGGATAGCGGATGCCGTGTAAAAGTGTCGTGACTAATTGAACGCCATTTTTTTTGGAAATTTGTGCACTTCGGGAAACTTCGTGGCATGTTTCGGCAGCATTCGGATCTTCGCGCTAAAATTTAAATGACGAAAGTTACATTGATTCTCGAATATCGAACCGAATGTTGCCGAACCCGAATGTTATCGAACCGAATATTGCCGAAACAAGTCACGAAGTTTCCCGAACAGCACAAATTTCCAAATCAAAATGGCGTTCTATAAATCACAAAAATTATGTTCCATGCGCTATCCAGTTATTATAGAGATCAGTGCTCCTAACATGGGACTTTAGCAAGCACGTAGTAGAAATACATTTGTAGTTCTCGAATCTGCCACGTTCAGAGTAGGTAATAAAGTGTCCTACTTCCAACATAGTAAATTTCCTTCAATATTGTGAAAGTACATAATTTTGGGAATATTGCTATTTCGTGCAATTTTACATTTTTTTTAATATAAAACAAACAGTTTTTGTAAAATTTCAAATTCGTAGGAAAATTGTAATAAAAATTTGTGAAAGTATTATTAAACATGGTAAAAATCCTGAAAAATATATTTAATGATTTTTATAATTTAAATTAAGAAAGTGAAAAAAAAATAATGATATGTGTGTACAAAAATATTGCTTATGGAACATTTTAAAAATATAAAAATTAGAAAGTTTGCAATAATAGAATTAAAGAGCGCGCCCTCGCTGACTTCATTGTTTCCTTTGTCTTTCTGGTTGATGAAAGCGGAAGTAAGTCAAAATCGCGAGATGAACGCGAGAATCGTAACGGTCAATCGTGGCATTTCCCGGTCATTCGTATTTCGCCGTTCGATTACGTCACATTGTGCCTTTTTCGTTGTCGTGAATTTTTTCTTTGTGTTATTGTTATATCGTAAAAGTGAGTTAATTTTAATTCTTTCTTCCGGAAATTTCACCAACTGCGCCACGTGCGTTTCTCCTTGTTTATTGCAAGGTTTTTCTTTGAGACACTTTGTGTTCTTTTTATTCATCTCTGGTTGCATGATAAAATCATCGTCGGAAAAAATTACATCGTAAAGGTGAGTTAATTTTAATGCAATTTAATTAATTTTAATTTTATAACTTTAAATTTATTAATTGTTAATATTTACTTCATGTTTCATCATTTTGTGATTTTAATGCATAACATGAAAAATGTAAAAGTGTACTTTACCTACACTGTTTACGAAATTGTAAACATTTATAGTTTTAAATTTGGAAATTTGTAATTTAACCGCGACGATGTTTATACTTTTTACAAAAGATTTGTATAATATTTAAAAGATTTAGTTGAATTTTAAAAGACTTAATGAAATTTTAACAGATTTTTAGGAAGGTTTAGGGAATTTTAAAAAGCTTTTAAGGATGTTTTAAAATGTTGATTTTTACATTCTCATCAGAGAAGGTATTAGATTTGTGTAAAATTTGACCCCCCCAGTTTTTGTCAAATGTCCACGTTTTGGGACCCCCTGAACCCGAAAAACATGTTTTTACGAATGTGTCTGTCTGTCTGTCTGTGTGTCTGTGTGTCTGTGTGTCTGTCTGTAGATTTTTAGTTTGTGAGCACGATAACTTTCGAAAGAATCGACCGATTGGATTGTCCTTTGGTATACTCTTTTAGTGTCCTAAAATGAAGGTCAAGTTCGTTAGCCAGCTATTTTGGATAAAAATTCAAAAAGTTGGAGCATTTTGAAAAATTTGGAAACCACTTTTTTTCTTAATTTGAAAATTCTAATCACGGATGTTCATAGTACTCAAAAAGT